>BMAT01002950.1:145222-164483 GCA_019649035.1 Elysia marginata
AATAGTGGCTTGCCGCACTGGTAAACTCCTCAAATCAAAGCCAATATAATGGCTTGGCGCGGTTCTTGGGTTAATAATACAGAAGGCCTACGGTAAAATATTTTGGTACATTAGTGATATCTTATTTTCAGATTATTAACAAAAAAATTACAAAGACTGTGAAATCAACTCTGAAGTTTGGTTCATTAAGTGATAGCTGCCAAGCAGTAAAAAATCAGAATGTCAGTATTTTTTAACATATTGGCCAAAAATCAGTATAATACTGATATAATCTGTATGAATGGCAGGTCTGCTCTATTAATTTTAGCACAATAATTACTATCTTCTCCCTGTATAGCTGGGGGCAAACCTTCTTTAAGACATTTAAACAATTTTTTTATCTAGAGTAACAATAGGTTAGCAGATACAGTTAGGAAACAGGTTAAACCTTGATAATATAGGTGTTTTCTCTGCACTCTAATTTGTATAAAGGATAACTTACATTTTTGTCCTGAAATCAATTTATAAGCACCTTTAAAAAACAATGTGTTTAATTGTAGTTGCACTGCACCATCTTGAGCATTTCTTTTGTTAAACAATCAAATTAAACCTTTCTAGGATCTCGTTAGATTTTTCTTTCCTTTAAATTTTTAATCTATCCTTTGTCTTATTTCATAAATGAAGTACAAAAAGTTTTTTCCCATCATAAATTCATGTTTTGAATATTTGAACACAGCTAGATAGAAAGACGCTGCAGCTACATTCTAGCTCTAGATGCTGCATTTCCTATCTTTATTGATTGAAGCATCCACCCACAGCATCAAAACATCAAATATTGCTAGAGTTAAAAGATTATTTATTAGAAGGAGGGCTCAACGTAAAAAAAATTGCAAATGAATTGAAAAACTCTAAATTTACATATTTTTTTTTCTAATCTCAAAGTGTGCAAACTTAATGTAAATGAAATACCTACTTGAAAGCTGTAGAAGGTACTCTGTTTTCGTCTTGAATGTTTTTCCATATGATACTGGAATTAGAAAAAAGATAAAGAAGTGTTACTAAAAATCTATATTTCTGACAAAGATTAATCATAGTAAAAATAATTCTGTCCCTCACTTATAAAAAGGGCAGCTTTTACAAACATCGATTTGAATAGTTCATGCCTCTTTTGGTGTGGAGCAAGGTAAATGCAGGTAAATGCAATATTGAAAAACTCAGCTTTACTCACCACAAAAACAATGGAGGATTGTTTTGCATGGAAAAGTGAGCAATTATACCACTCTCATTTCCTCCCATGGCTGGTAGTAATAGAAAAAAAAATATCGTTTCTGACAAAATTCATAATTTTACTATTTCAATAGACATAATAAAGACATTCTAATTTATTTAATTCATAAGTGTAAAAGAAAAAAATAGATGAATGGTTTTTGTGAAAAGAAGCACAAGAAAAAACAGGAATTAAGAGCTATTGTATGCTGTGTTTGGCATTTAGGTTGACCAGAAGAGTATATGAATAAATCTTTTTAATCTAAAGGATTTTTGTTGTTTTGTTTTGTTTTTTGTAGGGTTTTTTTTTCAGAAAACCTGACAATTTTACTTTAAGGTTGGAACTTATCTATATTGCCTTATCTAAAAAAAAAAAAAATTAAGTGCGGAACTTACTTCTCCATTTTTTGTACTCCATCTCTACAGATGAACGCAACTGCATCACAGAATCTCTATTATTTACACTGTTTTTTTGGAAATATTCTGCCAAACTCTGGTATAGAATAAAAAATAAGTACTTATTTACACATAATTATGAGCAGGATGACATGCATTGACAATATATGCACGTAAAGACTTTGCATAGACAAATTCATTGTTTAGCAGTGCATCCTTTTGAAATGCCAAGTTAAGTCGTAATTCTATATCCTCCTCCTATTATTCTGATAGTCGAAATATCATATTTGTCTTTGAGGGACTTTTTAATATTATTTTCTTTACTGCAAATCAATAACAATTTTCACAAACGTTTTCAGTCTTAGTTTTTTCTAGAGCTAAGTAATAATAATCTTTCCTCTTGCAACCACTGCAACTTGGTCGTAGGTTGTAATTTTCATTTTAAAGAGAAAGGTGAGCAATGCATGTTTTTAAGCCTTCAAATATTGATGAACCCCTAAAACTGTAAAAGTTTTGAGAGAAGATATAACAACTTGTTTTATAATTTACAATTAATTATAGAGATAAAGAGAGCAAAATCTTTTTTTAAAAGGCCTTTTCTCAAATTAAAGTTAACGACATCTACACCCGTGGCAAGCCATTTATACTTTGAATCCAGGACTAACCTGAGGAAAACATTGCAGCGTTATTGTAGACCAGCTAAGGGGCGTCTTCTGCATGATGATGTTCAGTATGTCATCACACCAAACACTTGACATGTTGTCTACAGCTGCAAATAAAAAGAACCATGTGAATAAGTAAACTGTATAGAATATCAAATTTATACAGATTTTTTATGCTCATTATAATTATTAAAGTAAATTATATGCACTTGTCTGTATTACAATATTTCCACTTAATATTACCACAAAATCTGGTCATAGGAAATATTCTTGGAGGTTGGGTAAGGCCTTTCACAACAAACGTGTCCCCTATCACCCTGACCTTGTTCATATCAACTAGCCCTTGACAAATGACTTTTTGAGTATGAGAAGCATTACTTAGACCTTAAATGGGTTTTACTTGATTCAGTTTAACTTTTCTTCAATAACATCAATTCAGGGACACTTTGAGCCAATGAAATAACATCGGATAATGACACAAACTGCTTCAGATACGAGGACAGCGGTATTCTTCAGTAAAATCTGTATACTTATGGCAAACCTGTAACATGCATCGCCCTGGCAATAGTGAGGACTAATGCCCTGTTAAGTTCCTCAGAATCGCTGACCAGAAAAGAGGCCCCACCCTTGGCCTCACTTGATATTCTTGACAGTTGGGGCTGCACCTCTGAGCTACCCAGCCCAATTATTAGTTTAAGAATGGTGCTCTCCACACTGCAAGGAAAGGGAGGTTGAAAGATATGATAACAATTTAACTTTTATAGTTTTAAAGCGCCCCAATCTTTCATTTTTTTTGGTCATGAATAAATATGTCTCACATCCAGGATGAATGAATCAGATGTTATAATTTTCACTTTCAAAGGCGTTACTGCTTTGAATGAGGTATTTTCGTAATGTTCTAGACTTCCAAAATTTAAAAAAAATTATCATTATTTTGTAGAAAGATATTGTAACTTTTGTTGATTTAAAATATAACAAAAAAAGAAGAAAAAATGGATCTTCAAATGGCATTTTCTCAAAAGAGGAGTTTCAAACTTCTGACTCATTCGCCTTGCATGCGAGACATATACCAAGTTATCTAATATTGGACATGGAATCTATTTTCTGTTATCTGACACGTGTTAGAAATTGCAGAAAGCTGTTCTTATAATCTTCATAGCTCATATGTTTACCCATGATAAAATCCTAAACATAAATGATACAAATTGTCCAGCTAAAACCAAGACTTTCTACATATTGCTGGTTCTGAGCTGGTCAATGAGCTCAAGTGATCCATTTGAGCTGCTTACCAATAAAAGTCTCCCTGCCCTGTTTTTCATACATGATACAACCTGCAACGAGAATCTACAAGAAAATGGTATATCACACCAGTGACTGGCCTTTTAATCATTGAAAAAAAAATCACGCTATCTCTTTTTGCTACTGTATTGGGAATGAGATTAGAGCACAAATTATCTTTCATGTTTGCAAACTCCCTCTTTGAAGTCAATTGCTTGCAGGCAAGAATGATCATTTTGGGCTCTATTCTCATTCCAAATTTAGAAAATAAGACAGATGTAGGGGTGACTTTGTTTAATCATTCTAAATCTGATGCCACACATACACAGAGAAACCAAACTGACCACATGTACAGCTGATTCTGGCTGATGAGCTGCGTATTGGACATCTGATGCAAGCTAGCAAGTAGCTGGATACGGTAGTTGATCTGTGTGTGGTGTAGCCGGTAGGAAAACATTTCTAGTAATGCGTGCAGGATACCCAGTGCCTGGCTGTCCACTACTGTAGGCAGCAGCTGATCTGGAGACAAATGCAAAGAATTTGGTCTTGTGACCTCTTGTACTTGTAAGCTGATGTATCTGGTCTTACTCTGTAACATTTCTTGTGTGCGTGTGAAAATTTAAATTTTGTTTATTTATGAGCTTGCCATATAGTAAAGTTAGTCCTGTATTCAAAACGAGCATCAAGGATCAAGAATAAGGGTCCTCATTACTTTTGGTGCATTGCAAAGTGCCATTGCTTTTCTTGCTGCCTTTACTTTTGTCAAGTCTTGAGAGACTTAAATACTTATCAAGAGCTGGGTGGGCAAGGAGGAGCGGATATAAATTGGCACTAGAGAAAACACTAGGAAACCATCCTACATATTGAGCCACTGATCAATGCTGAGCCTCTCATACCTGATTGAAACAAGTACGACAAAAGCAAAAGAAGAATGTTTACATTATATCAAACTTTATGTTTAAAGAAGTAAAGCTTTGCCAAAAAAAAAATTTTGTAAAATCTATTTTAAATTTTTTTAATAAAAACCTTGCATCCTATTTACCTCGCCTTTTTTCTCTCCGGAGGACACATTTTAGATCCAGAATAAACAAGAGTTTTAAAAAAATACAATCTAGGAAAAAACCTTTATGTTTTACAGAGACAAAACCACAGCATGGAAAAGAACAAAAAGTTATTGATTTTTTATGTGAAACTTACTTATGAAGCCCTTGATGCCCAGGCTCTCAATCTCCATGTAGACAAGCAGTCGACTATAGGTCTCTACCAGAGATGGTGCTAAGGCTGCCCCTGCTTTAGATTTTGCCAGCTTGATAACCTTTGTCACAATGCTATGAATAAGACTGGAGGAAAGAAAATGGGTAAAAGGTTTTTATCTAGAATGTTATATGAACGATTATTGTTTTTTAACATTAAAGTTCTTTCGATGAAATAATTCAATATTTGACCACAGCTGCAGTTTTTACAGTTTTTTAGAGGGGAGAAGAGAATTTGAGAGTTGGTAACAGATCTATGATGCTTAGAATGAACATCTTTTCCTTAACAATGAAATGACTGTCAGTTCCAATTTATTCCATCTTTGCTCTTTACCTTTTCAGCTGAAAGTACTTTTGGGCTTGTAAAACTTATAAGTAAACAACAAAAGGTGTCAACATTTTATAAACTAGGTTTGAACGGCAAGCTCTGCCAACATAAATGACCAGATTTCCATACAAAACCTTACACACAACAGAAGAGAATCTTCTTGTCATATTGTGACCTAAGTGCTAGATAACTACAATTTTGAAACATTTTGAATGTGGGGAAAAAAATATTTCCTTTGATAGTGTATTTTTCATACCTCCAACCGGAACTCTTTACCCCCATTTCAACTAAATGTGTTTTCATGTGAACACACAAACTTTTAATGGCTCTATCGCAAACTTAGAAAAAGGGAGACAGAACAAGATAGAACTAAGGTCGTAAGTTGCTTAGACTATTTCTGCTCGGGACAAATTAAAAGCAGTGTCTGCAGTGTAAACAGCAATATTGTGGACATGAAATCTGTGAGTGTTACTTTAGGTTTAATATGTGAGGCGACCAGGGTAACATCAGAATTTTGACATATGAAGTTGTTAACATTTTCAAGAACTGCATTCTATGCCCTTGATGGATTTGAAAAAATCTTAAATCTAGTTTATTCACACCTTGACTTCTTTCATTTTGAAGGCAATAAATGTATTTGGTAATACAGCAAATTCATGATTCTCATATGCCAAGACACCTTAGAAATTTTTTTTTAAAAAAAGAGCAAACCTCATCTTAGCGTGCACCGTAAGAGAATCCAAAAAGTTCATCTGTAGAGGAGTTGTTGGGGCTGAGGCTACGACATTGCCAGGCAGCAGGATTGTGGTTTTGTTGTTGCCATAAATAGTTTCAACAAGGAATCCCATTGGACGGCTGAAGTTGTCTGTATCTGTGCTGTCTGAAATAGTGAATGTGACTATTTGGTCATTATGTTCATTTCAGAAACAAAACTGACATTAGTTGATAGAGCATTATTTTGCAACAAAGCTAGTGTCCTACTACTGTTTAAGAAAGGACGGGAAATCTTTTAAACTCGATAAGCTATACAAATTAAAGTACTAAGACTGGAAAAACAAGATAGCTATTTTGTAATCTCTAACAGAAATTGAAGTACAATAAAGTGATTGATTAAAGAATTATATATACTTTTAAAAGCTTATAAAGTCTAATTTAGCATGTAATGAAAAAAGGCAGTACAAAGGTTTACAATTTTACCATTTCAATTTTTTAGCATTGATAAAATGGAACTTGAAAGTTGTTGTTTTTTTTTCTTCCAAAAAGTCCTGTGATACAAACTGTTTTTTGGAGTAAAAAAGCCAAACCATACAAATCATAATTCAACTTACAAGCATTACACATTAGTGCAACTCGGTACCCTTGAAGAGTCAAAGACTTCAGATTTTGTTTCAGGAACCTGAAATTAAAAGTACCAAAAACTGTCAATAACAGGCTACAAATAAAGAAAAGTTGTTAAAAAAAACATGGAAAATCATGATTTGAGATTTGGTTGCACGTTAGTCATGATTGGATCTGTAAAGAAATACATTGTCTAGCTACTTACAGAATTTTTAGCTTTGAATATTTCAAACTTAAATTATAGAGGATATTAATAAGATTTAACATGTTTCTATTCACAAATCTATCAGAAGGTCCGGTAAATGTATCCTTCAATTAGTAACTCCTTACTCTAAATGGTCTCTGAGTGAGACAGGGATAGGCCTGAGCTTGGTGGTTCCTGCTTTCTTGTTAAGGTGAATCCATATGCAAGTGGCTGCCATAACATGTGTTGACTGTGGGCTATTGATGTCTGGTACTGGGATAGGTTCCTTATCATCGTAAAGCAAGTCATACAGCTTCATCACTGGCAGGAAGTCGTCAATCTGAGGAGAAACAAAATCGCAAATGAAATAGGTCTTGGGGTTACAAAAGTAACTTTAAAGACAGCTAATAAAATAGTGCCTGCCTGTCTAGCTAGAAAATGGAATTATCTACATGTTATTTCCATACCTTTCTCCTTTTGCCTTTTATTGCCAGTTACAATAGAGTGCTTCCATTCTCTTTTTAAATAAAACTAAGATATTTTGAGTCCAAATGTTTCACTTAAAAAATGAGTTAAAAATCGTTATACTTCACTCTCTTTTTCAAACAAAATTAATGCATTTTGAGTTTTTAAAATTTACTCTAAAGATTAAGTTTAAAAGAATATTTTTTTTTCAATTTATAGAGTAGGACTTTTAGATCTCACTTAAGGCTAGACATATGATATGAGGAAAAAAACAAGACAGTGACCAAAAAATTCAGGAAAACAACTAGAACAAAAGAATGGTTCAATCAAGTCATTGGGTGAATTTTGACCAGTTCTGGCACCCAATTAATTTTGTTGACTTTACTTCCGGAGTATGATATAGGTTATTTTTAAGGCGTGATATGAGTGCAGTTACTCACAGGGTTCTTTTGGATACTGCCAGAGATAAACTGTAACAAGACCCACATGAGATGATGTCTACCCTTTTTCAAGTTCTTGCCTTTGAGCTGAAATGAAGACATTTTTTGCGTCTGAAGCTCTGATTTTGGTTATACTCAAATAAGAAAAGAAAAAATTAAACCCTCAAAACAAGTTCAACATGACACAACTTATCTAGTAAAAAGCTAGGGAGAATTATGTGCCATATATTAACTTTTGAGGTCTATTTTGTTTTCGTAATTAAAGTAAACAATATAATGTACTTCATTCAACATAAGATACCTATGAGCTAGGCAAATCATCAGTTTTGGGGGAGGGGGGGGTGGGGGGTTCTTTATGAATAAAGTTGACTGAAAACTTTTCCTGCTCCAAAACATTTTAAGAAACAACACCTTATAAAACTTTGAAAAAAAGGAATATTTGAGAGGCAAACAAAATGACTCAGGCTAAAGAAGCCCATTCTTGTTTTGAGGTAATTGAGAGCCCATTGTATGTCAAAAAGAAAAAAAAACCAGCAACCCCATTAGTTGATTTGAAAAAGTTTATCTAATAAAAATGCAGATTTTTTAAAACTGTGAAACAAAAGTTAATATTATTTTATCTTTAAAACAGAGTAACTGTCACAAAAGACTTGAGAGCAGATAAAATAACTAATCTTCATCCAATCAACACTTAAGATAAAAACTCTAACATTTATTTTCAATCCTTGTCCTCATTCTCTGTTTTCAAATTGTCACCACTGACCCTATTTAGCAGTTTTAGCTAGAAAGAGTGACATTTTATTAACATCCTACTTTTTTATAGAGAGAATGCACAATGTGGGAAAAGCTGGCAAACTGAAACAGAACAAAGTAAATGAGCTGTGAGGACAGATGCTGCCACTGGAGCTGGGAGTCGCAATGGGATGTGGTGTCTCGTTCAAACCTATCCAGAGCCAACACAAGCAGGTCAACCAGTTGCTCTTCCAACACCTCACAAAGTTGCTTGGCCTGGCATTATGAGACAAGTAACAGTTGTTCTATGATTTAAGTTGATAACAGATGAATTGTTATGGAAGAGAAAGTAAACAGAAAAGAAAAACTATTTCAGGCCCATCGCTAAAAAGGGCTGTCAAATACTTTAAAAAGTTATGGGCAAAAAGGAAGGGATTTTTATTTCAAATTCTATCAAAGCTTACAAGCATGTATTCTATTCTCTAAGTTATTCAATTATTACAGAGATCGATAAAAAATCTTTTAAAACTATAAAAAAAAGCAGGGATGGTTGATGATGAACAGCAAAATGACTGTGACACTCTCTGTGTCCTTCACTTAACGAATAAAGCCAGACAAATTCTTAACATGACAATTTGACAACAAACTGGTACTGAAAAGTGGCAGGTATAGGGTATCTAGGCCAAACAGAATCAGGTACAGGACTCTTTTTTTAATACTCAGGACAATTGAGCATATTAACGAGAGCATGAAAACCTTAATAAGGTGATCATGATAATTACTTGTTAAACAGAGGAAAGACATAAACTGTATACTTTTAACACAACAATAATTACATGCATGTAGTCTCTTATCATGTATAGTCTTAGCCAAGTATAATTTGCTTCTAAACTTTTAAGTTGAACAAACAATTTTTGTAAGATTTTGGCTCTGTTTGTATGAAAATCTGCTGGGGTTTTTTTGTGGTCTAGGATTTTTACATGTATCTTCCCACCTTTAAGTACCGCTGACCTATATTATATTGTGTATGACTGTGCTTTTTTTACATGTATTTTCTTATAATTCAGTTTTATTTGAATATGCCTCATAGGTGTACACTCTTATGTCTCTGATTTTTAGTCATATTTAACTGTGATCCGTTACATACTTTTTTTGCATTTGGTGCTTTTGTTTTTGGGTGGAGCATGCCATTTTTCATTTCCCTATGTGGGATGAATAAATAATTGTGTATTCTGTATAGGGAATGAGATTTCACCAGTGATTTAGAGTAGCATCCCTTTTTTTCAAGTCATTTTCTTCAAGCTGATAAAAGATAGTGTTTGTCAGTTCAGGTTCAGAGACTAAAAAAGAATTTATTAGTTATAACATTTTCTTTTCAATTAGGGTTAGCATTTTACTTTTAGAGTGAGCGGATTTGTTTTGTCAGAAGAGAGAATGGAAAAAAGTAAAGCAAAAAAGGGACGAAGAAAAATTATGTATTGAAACTAGACATGTCTTGTGCTGATTGATTTAAAAGGCTACAACACATACCAAGATGGATGAATAAAATAATTTTAGCAATCTCAAATCAACATTTAACGATTTTAGTTCTCTTACAGTAGAAACGAGGTCTCATTTTTTTTTAAATTATGTTTTCTGTGTTGTTATGCCATGACATTTTGTCTAAAAGTGAGACTAGGTATTTGACAAAGCTGATTCCCTCTACTTCCTTGTTTTCTATTTTCTGATTTTTCACCTAAGCAGCATCAGAATCTATGATGATTTCTTTAGTTTGATCCAAGGTAGTTATTCTTGCATCAGTCAATATGTGCCTAGAGCTTTTATTGTGCTTTTGGGATTGACTCTATACAAATGTATGTTAAATGGTCCTTTTGTTTAACAAACATTCTATCGTCATTGTCTGTAATGAGTCCGATCTGCACTGTATCCTCCAAGCTCTTGTCAAAAACACAATTGTCTAGAGTACATCTACAGACAGAGGTATACAAAGAGAACATAGAGTGAATTAATACAGTTCCTTGTGGTGCACTCGTATCTGTGGTGAGCAAGCTTGAGATAGAGGAAGCATTTAGTTGAACAAATTGGGGTTGAGAGTGAGTTAGTCAACCACCCAGAAAATAATACAAGGACGTATACCATATGAAATGAGTTTATCACAGAGAATATCGGGCTGGGTTGTGTTAAAAGAGCTGGCAAAATCATAGAACATTAACTCATTCCCTACGTAATTTTGTTCTCATTTTGACGTAACTTTTTTACAGTCTAGCCATTCCACTCGACAGTGGTGTTAACAATCAACTATTTTTCTGTGTATTTGGATTAAACATGTCATGTTGCATATCAAACTGAAGGAAATTGAATGGAAATTCAGAATAACATATTATCTGTGGGTATTGAGTGTGTTTTATATGATAGGTTTTATGTAAGCAACCAGAAAAAAAATTTTAAAAAATAGATCTAATTTCAGGTCTAGATTCTGTATCTTCATCTAGTTCTAGATCAAAATTGGACTCTTCATCTAAGCTAAACTCACCCTCACTACTGTTATCTAGGATATTTTGTAGAGAAAACCTAGCAGTGATGGCAGTAAACCTTCTAGATCTAGTTCTCTCATCTAACTGTTTGGGGCAATGCAGAATACAGAATTATTTATTCATCCCACATAGGGAAAGTAAAAATGGCATGCTCCTTCAAAAAACAATCTCTATAGATCTAGACTTTATAAAAGCTGCAAATAAAAAGACCAAAAACCTAAAATACTGGTGAAAATCGATCTGAAAGCTTGCTGAAATGTAAACAAACAAAAACGAAACTGAAACAAACTATGCCAGATTTTTCGGCATCTTTAAGTAGCCCTAAAAGCCAAGGATATCTTGGAGTCTAATATTAGACACTTCATAGTCTGACAAAAGTCTGATCGTCTAATATTAGACGCTTTGGACGGAATTAGTTAATCTGACACTTTCTATTTCAGAAACAAAGAATAAGAAAGAAAACACCCCTAAGTTATTGATGCTTGATGTTTTGCATTAGCCACTAACCTGAATGTTCAATTCCAACATATTGCATACAAGCTCCCTTGAATATGGCTGCTCCAGAACATAGCATAAAAGCTTAGTTTGTGGCTCTTGTAGCTCCTACAAAGAACACAAACATTACAACTGTCTTTGACAAGTGAACTAACATAAATAAAAAACGACAGATATAATAAAACTTTCAAAAAAAAACAGAAAAGGAAACATCCACCAGGATTAAATAAATATCCATTTTTAATTTTGAATAAGTGTGCAGAGGAGGTAGTCAGAAATCGAGATTAATATTCATAAACCCTAAATTCTATTGTAACTTTTAATAATAATAGTAATAATAATAATAATCATAATAATAAGAGGATATTGAATTTATATACCACATATCCATAACAATTCAGTTTGCTCTATGCAGTTCACCAATGCTAATAAAGATAATGATATTCACAACAATATTAAGAGTACTTAAAGTTTATCTAAATCAAAAGGAGTTACAGGTATAAAATGAAAAACTAGAAGTATGCTTGCAGAAAAAGATTGTGTTTTAACTGTTTCTTAAACGGTTCTATTGATTTAGCTTCCCTGATAGTTAAAGGGAGTGAATAATAGACAGCTGGTCCAAAGCAGAAAAACAAGCGTTGACCATAAAACTTGTAATTGCTTGCAGTAGTGACTAGTTTTGTGTTATCTGCATCCAATTTTAATGCTCTATTTGGGGTGTATCTATCAAGTGATTCACACAGACACAATGGCGCTTGGCTGTTTAGGCATTTATAACAGATTAGGCATATCTTAAACATTATACAAATCTCAATAGGAAGCCAATGCAAACCACATAGGATTGGTGTGACTTGTTCTCTCTTTTTGCTTCGTGATATTAATCTGGCTGCGCATAGGTTTTACAATGGTGTGTTTATAGCATTCCGGCACGGTGACAGTCGCAAGAGATTGATTGATTACATCTGTAGTATGAGTATTACACTATAGGCAACACATTTTCATGCATGACACAATATAAATATTAATAATTTCTTGGTTTATTCTTTATTCAATCAGCTTTGGAACAACTAAAAACTGATCATGCCTAGCTGACAGCTGTTTTCTTTTGATTGGATAAACAATTCTCAAAAATAGTGTTAAAGCATCACACGTTATTACTAAAACCACACAGCTAACAATCTTCCACAAACAAAAAACTTACTCTGTTATAAGGTAGAGGTCCATTTAGGGCAAACTTCAGAGTAGTTCTGTTCAACCTCCACACATTGCTCACTGACATAGAGTGGCCTACAATGGGAAGAAGCTGGTGACGGCCTGTAATACCCAGAGGCAGAGAAATAAAATCTCTTTCATGTTCTTTTATTTCAGTTACCTTTCCATAATTTCAATAGTTTAACCCTTCCAGTGCCATCAGTGTCTACTTGTGGCAAAGATTGACAACAACATCACAGAATGGGCTAGCCAAAAACTGCAAGGTACACCATGAGAAGAGCAAAGAGCAGGAAGGGCTGGACTAGTTTGGTGAGAAGGTAGTTTACTGCGTCTTTGCAGGCAGCAAGCGTACAAGATAGGATAAACAAATGCATAGTCGAAACTTTCTTATGCAAATACACTTATAATGAATGCTCAACATATCAACTGGCCAAAAGGGTTTGAGAAGTCTCTGGTATGGTGACTTTGTCAGAATTTTTATGTCCCTTATCTTATCTAGATAGTTAGAGGGGGGTGGATGCATATACATGCCATGTTAAATTGGTATTTTATTTTCTAATGCTGGTAAGACCTTCATTTCTCTATCATCTCTCGGTTGTATTCATTTTTATTCACAGAGAATATACAGTTTTGTCTTTAAAAAGTATGTCAACAATTTATTTTTCTTCTTTTTTTTATTTCAACATTTGCTGGGTCTCAGGTCAGAAACATGGTTATGGAAGGGTAAAAATGAAAAGGGAAATCAATATATATATATATATATAGTATGGTGATTTTCTCATATTAATTCTGTTAACCTGCTAACACTTAAAAGCTGATATCCACCACAGATTTGTTAAATGAGAAAACCAATTTCTTAATCTTTTCTCCCCGACTTTATCTAATGACAGCCCTAAAATTTGAGATGAACAACTTTAGTTGACAAAAAAACTAGGACAACATTTTTTAGCAGGGATGCCCTCAGAACACAAAAAAAAAAAAAACTGAGCTTTTCCCCTGCCTTCAGGTCTTCATTCAAAATGGACTTAGACTTAACACACAACACCTATAATAAAGTATGTTTAAACCAAACCGGAGGAGCCAGAATAACCTGATTTCAGATTTAAACCTGAAAAAGGGCATCCCTGTTATAAACTGACATTCCTTTCATTATTGTGTGCAACATCAAAATTAAAGCCCTTACCTGATATGGACACCATCTGGGCACAGTTTCTGAAACCATCCACAAAATCAGACAGCACTTTTCCAAGAGGCTGTATGAAATCAGCAAATACAGTTATTCAGTTAAAATCTTACACCATATATTTTTTATCACACAGTTATGAGGCACTTTTTTCCTCTTACTTACAACCATTTCTAGTGAGTTAGGTGGAAGCAATTCAAATTTACAAAAAAACTTAAGTTCTTTATCCTCCTTTTTCTATTTTTTGAACCATATACAGCCATGGAATGTGCAAAATGTGACACTAGAGTCAAGAGGACGGAGTTCACATCACATAGTTTGACTTTACCAGATACAGAAATTAGCTTTGGGAAATATCTTACAGGCAAAGAAATTTTCTCTTAATGGCTTAAGCATCACAGAATACAACTAGAGATGAATACTAGTTTACTCTGCAAAATCTATTCCTTTTTTTTATTATATAGTAGTTTATTACAAAACACAATCAACACCAAATGAGAGTTTAAAAAATTTGAATTTTATGTTAATTACATATAAGGGTTTACTACACTTTCAAAGCTTAATTCGTTTTCATGATGTTGATGTGCTAGTTTAAACTGATATTTTGTTCAATCATTAAAGCTTACCCAGTGTGGCCAAGTTTGATTTTTGTCAGATTCAAACTTTGAGATTTCATAGATGGCTAGGTAGGCAGGCATCAGACATGAATTTCTGTTGATGATGTACTTGACCAACTTGATAAGGATATTTAAAAAAAAAAATATATATATATATATATACAAAATCAATTACAACATGATAACATTCGACATCGGTAATTTCTACCCCTCGATAACCAAAAAACTACTACATACGTCACTCCTGTTTGCCTCAAATTATGTCGATGTAAGTAAAGATGAAGTAGACATAATAACACACGCCCGGAGACCAACACTGTATAAAGACGGACAACCATGGTGTAAGGCTGGTTCAAACTTTGACGTAACCATGGGAAGCTTCGACGGAGCCAAAACATGCGAATTGGTCGGGCTGTACTTACTATCACAACTACAACACCTTGATATCAAAGTTGGACTTTATCGGGACGATGGGCTAGCAGTAACCAACAAATTACCTCAACAGACAGAAAAAATAAAGAAACAAATGTGCGCAATATTTAAAGACTATGGTCTAAAATTTACCATTTAAGCTAACCAAAAAATTGTAGATTTTCTGGACGTTACTTTTAATTTGCACACAGGACTGCACAAGCCATATAAAAAGCCCAACGACAGAATAACTTACATCCATAGAAAAAGTAACCACCCTCCGTCAATAATCAAAAACCTCCCTCAAGGTATAGAGAAATGCCTGACTAACAATTCTTTGAATGCAAAAATCTTTGAAGATGCGGCAATACCGTATAACGAGGCACTACAAAAAAACGGACACGTGAAGGCTCTGAAATATGCTGGAAAGAAAACAAACACAACAACTAAAATGAGAACAAAAGAAAAGAAACAAGGAAACAAAAGAAACAAAGATGACAAACAGCAGAAAGAGTTGCATAACCTGGTTCAACCCACCTTACAGCAAAAATGTCTCATCAAATATCGGAAAAAAAGTTTTTCGAACTCCTCAACTCCTGCTCCCCACCAAACCACAAGTTACACAAAATCATCAACAAAAACGCCGTCAAACTCAGCTATAGCTGTACACCCAACATAATACAAACCATCAGCAGCCACAACAAACGGATAATCAACGAAACTTCAAATAAAGACAGTACAACCAAATTGTGTAACTGCAGGGACAAACCATCTTGCCCCCTTCAAGGAAAATGTCTAGGACAAAGCCTAGTATACCAAGCAACCGTTATAGAAACAAACACCAACAAAATAGACACCTACATAGGACAGAGAACACAATTAAAACTCGGTTTAACCAGCATATGTCAAGCTTTAGGCTGCCCCACAAAAAGTCGACCACTGCTCTCAGCAAACACGTGTGGGAACTAAAAAATAATAAAAAAGAATTTAAATTTCATGGGAAGTAATAGAAAAGTCAGCGGCGTACTCCACAAAAACTAAAAAATGTAACTTGTGCCTTTAAGAAAAGTATTTCATTTTAGCGAAGAATCCAACTCTTAACAAAAGAAAAAAAAATTTTTTCAACATGCATACACACCAAAAAGTATTTACTAACAAACGCAAAAGAACCAAAGCAAACCACCAATGAACTAAACAAGCATGACAGGGCAAACGGAATGGAGACATTTACCTGACGATGGGCCAAACAACCAGACGGCGAGAAACAGTGTTGTAAAAATAAGGTAGGACTAGGCTACAATGTGTACAAAAACTCCTTATACAAGTTGAATACTGTATTTCATGACATAAAAAAACCCAGAGTCCAACTATTGCTCCAAGAAATTGGCAAGCACTTTTATGTACTATGAATTCAGACCTAGACCTAGATCTTGACTGTAACCCCAATAAGCTCATAGATCCAGAACAAGTCAGATTCGATTACTCAACAAAGAATATCCCTCTGCCAAATGAAAAGCAGTATATGACGGAGGCGAACGGAATGGAGACATTTACCTGACAATGCGCCAAACAAGCAGACGGCGAGAAACACAGTGTTGTAAAAATAAGATAGGACTAGGCTATAATGTGTATATATATATATAAAGTTTTTAACCGTAATGTCAAACTAAAATTACAAAAATGTTAAGCAGTCCCTCTAATGAGTAAAGATATCAAGATGGTAATTATCTACCTTTACTGCTGAACTTCACTAAATTTTTTTCTGGGCATAAAAAGACAATTATTTTGTCATATTATATCATAAATTCATTGGAAAAGTGACACTGTAAAAGAAACAGAATTAGATTAGATTGCTTTAGAGATCCTTTGTTATTATTAAGGTCGCAGATTTATCAACCCAAAACTTTTGCAATCTGAAAGAGATTTTTAAAGGGCTTTCCATTGATCTATATAGCTCTAATTATAAAATTCTTCAACCCCTTTCACTTTGAGGGGCAGCCACATAGATACCAATATTTGAGCAGAATGATTACAAACATTGGCAAAATATTTTTTTCTTATTTTACAGGAGCCTGCCTTTAGAAGCATTCATGTTGAGATGTTATTCAAAACCATGATTTTTTTTGGTGCATAAATAAAGTGATGATGTGACATCAAATATGACAAATAAAGCAGAATAAAATATTGAGAAGATGGTTTTGATTAATTTGACTCCTGTATCACAGAGTTGAACTTTTTATGGGTGTTTTTTTTCTAAAAGAGAATTTCCTTAGAGGAAAAATAAGGACTTTTTTAGACCTTGTGCATGAAGCATTCATGCATCATTTGAAGATGATGCTCTGAAATAATACAATGTTGCACAAAACAGAAAATAATATTACATTTTACAATATAAAAATTATTTCATATTTTATTAACCCTTTAAAATATTCATTTTCAAGGCTACAACACACAAGTCTAAAAATAAATTTACCTTTATAACAACTTCATACAATGGCAAACATGCCACATTGCTTGAGCTTTTCAGC
Organism: Elysia marginata; assembly: GCA_019649035.1. Taxonomy (NCBI): domain Eukaryota; kingdom Metazoa; phylum Mollusca; class Gastropoda; family Plakobranchidae; genus Elysia; species Elysia marginata. The sequence continues at coordinate 162,524 of BMAT01002950.1, forward strand.
AACTGGCTTTTGTCAAGCACAACTTTTAGAAGATCTCTCACTCCCTATTGAAATAAAATGCATAAAATTATTGATATGGGAATGACAAGGTAAACATTTTGGGAGAAGTGGTGAGATGCACTGAATCCAATTACTCAGAAAACTTACTGCTTTTAATTCTAATAACAAGGTTAAAGTATAACTCTAATCAATAGCATTTGTGACCCAACGTCTTGAAAACAGGCTTATGTCAAAATTCGGACATTTGGAGTTATTGGTTTTGTGAGAAAGCTTCATATGTGCTTTAATTAGAAAAAAAAATCATTACTCAAAGTTTACTAGAACCTGATATACTTGATTTATAAGTCGGTGAGGTAGACTTATCTAAAAGTAATTTTTAGCCGCCATTTCCTGTGTTTGACCCAGCTTGACATAAACCTGATTTCACCACGTCGCATTTCATTAAAATGCTGACTAATTTGCTCTTGGAGTTTTTGTTATACAATTGTAAAAATCAGGGCAAACACGTTCATTTTTATTACATTATTTATTACATTTTATTAAAGGAAATTTTTTTTATCTCAACTTGCGTTACTTTCCCTTTACTTTTCCTGTGCAAAGCAAACCACATCCTCTGCTTTATGTATGTGCAGTCTAAAAAAGTTTATTGATCTTTTTCATCCATTTATTTTGACAATTAACCTACCTTCAAAATTAAAAATAAAATTTTGATGTAATTATTTAAAAAATGTATTGCAGAAGTATATTCACTAACCTTGTAGTCCACACCGCCAATAATTTTTTTTGCCAGTTGAAAAGTGGCAACCCAGTGTAATTCTTCTGCAACAGCTAATTTATCGCACTGCAGCAAAGTATCACAAACAGCCCTTGACAAAAAAAAAGAAAAGCATAAAAAGCACTTAAAAATTAATAGTTTTTTGACAAAATCTAGTTTTTGGTGCATGAAATCAATTAACATGGAATATGCATTTTGAATATCACTATGCCTTGGTTAGAATTATTTAATTTAAATGATAGGCAACCATATTTGTTTCATATTTTGTTATATTTTATTATTTTTTACTTTTAGTAAAAGACTTTACTGTTTACAATAAATTTGATAATGTACAGGATTTTAAAAAATGTATTTCATGTAGGAAAAACAAATAATTTCCTCTGACCTTTTACTAACTCAGTAGTTGTTGCTTACAAAAAATATGACAACACTAAATTTTATTTTTATCCTCAAACAAATCAGTACAATTTTATTCTGAAAATGAAAAATAAAATGCTGTCAGTAACAAGAATAATGTCTCACTTGGCCTCTACAGAGGAACTCTCAACAAGCGATTCTAAAGCATTGCATAGAGCATCCACTCTCCTCTCATTTCCTTGCTTGTGTATATGCTGAACCAACAGACGTAAGGCCAAGTTTTGAGTGTCCTTCTGTTCCTAGATAAAAAGAAAAAAAAAAGATTAAACATCGATTGGTTGTTTTTTTAGGTGTTTCATAAATAGAAATATACTAAATTCTTTAAACCATGGAGGTGTACATTTTTGTAATCCAGAAGTGTTCTAAATGACATCATGCAAAATTTATTGCTGATTTGATTTCACATTTGGTAATCCAAAAATATAAAAGCTTACTTCTAACTGGCAAGGTATTGTTTACGAAGAAAAAAACAGAGCATACAAAAAATTAATGACAGTACATTGACGATGTAATGGTCAGTTTGAGTTACCTTAAAGTAAAACAAATAGTGACCGAAAACCTCAAATCTTCTTTATCACCACACAGCCATTACAATTCTTGAATACATGTTACTTTCTAAGATTCAAAGAAGCTTAGCTAATTTTGACATACAATTTCAGCATCTCTTTGCGACTAACAACAATGTAAATTTTTTTAAGCCATTCTATTTGATAAACATCACTAATGATTTAAAAACAGTTATGCTGATTTCCATAGCAGATCGATAAT
>BMAT01002950.1:195038-208429 GCA_019649035.1 Elysia marginata
ACCACCACTACTACTGCTCCTGCTGCTGCTACTAATATTACTTTGAACTACCAAGAACTACTGCTGTTAGAATATACTGGTGACAAATAGATCAGGCATAAGTAATGAATTTGTGATTTATTGAGGACTACTTTCACTATTTCATATGAAAGACTTGTTTTGCAATGCATGTCGTTGTATTGAATAATCTGAGAAATAGTTTCTGCTTCAGTTCTATGATATAAATCACTATATATTCCCATGTGTTTTTTGTACTTCATGAGTTGCAAGTGTTTAAATTTTAACTTGAAGAAAGGCTGAATGCAGCATACTTGTTGTGACATTCAACATGAAACAGATTTTTAAACACACACTGAAATCCACTCTTCCCTGTTACTAGAAATTAAGGTTATTTAGACACCCTTTTTTGTCACCCAAGACCATACCATTTTTTTTGGGGGGAAAAGATATGTTTTTTGTTCATATGACACTTCTTATATTTGTTCTTTCCTTTTTATGTTCAACAGTAGTTCTATGTATGTGTGTGCGTGTGTATGTGGAGGGGGGTCTTCGGTGCTTTTTGGATATAAATGGGTTTCCTCCAGTTTACAAAAGTGTTTATGACAAGTTTTACGCTGAAAAATAGACACATCTGTTGGTTCAGTTGAAGTCTAAGAAAAACTTCTTCAATATTCCAATGAATTAAACAGGAGTCGCAGTAGAGCTGTGTAGATAAGCAAGTCACCAATTTTTTTGAAAGGAAGGTATATATTTTAGCTCTAAAAATATTGACAAAACAAGTAAGCTGTCGGCTTTACGCCTTCGTCAGACAAAAAAAAATAAAAAACGTGTAAGACACTTACATAAATATGGACGGGACTAACAATAAAAGAAAAGCATCCAACTAATAAAATAACAACAAGTACACTCTATATGATACACAAAAAACAGTGGACAAAGGCAGACGATAGCAACAACAAAAAGGTATGCGACTAAGATTTGTATTGAATTAGTAAATTGAACAGGAGTCGCAGTAGAGCTGTGTAGATAAGCAAGTCAATTTTTTTGAAAGGAAGGTATATATTTTTTCCAATGAGTTGATCTTTCCATGGATATTCCTCATTCTAACACTTGTAGAGCCTCATGGTATCAATGCACTCTTCTTTATTTTTCTCAAATACAACACTGTTTTATATATATAAGGCCTGTATTTTTCAAAGCATTTACATGAAAGTGCTGAATAGCAAATTTGTCAACCTGAACTGATCTTATGAAGACTTAAATAGAGAGTTTTGTTTTGTGGTGAACCGAGTAGGTTGCTAATGAGAATGTCTTTTAGTAATATAAATGTATTTAAATCGGGTATGCTATTTTGCTTGCTCAGTGACGTTTTGCAGTTTCATTTAGATGCTTGCGCAAAACTTTCGGGCGTGCAAAATGTGTATTTTTTTTATTGGAATCTCTTTTCTTGCGTACGCAAATTCAATAAAAGAGTTTAATACTCTTAATATTTTATCTAATTCAGCTTTCTTTTTTGTTTTGGTATTTTTAGCATGTCTGATGAAAATCATTATTTTTCATGTTATAGTTTTCAATGATGTTCGATTTTCTTCGCTCAATAATTTTTAGCCGATTCTGTTTTGTTAGTTTGGTGTACATGTAGAGATAATACTTAGTATGATACTTAGTATGCCCCTTGACTTAACAGCTTATACATTTATAACTATAAATGTACATTATGACTCGCAGATAAATTCGAAATTTCTAAACCATCTTAGATTGAAAGTATCTATTCCAAGTGTTTCGCCTTTATAGATTCAGTGGTAGTGTTTATTCGTGTGTTTAAAATGGTCCACTGGTTTCATACAGCAAAAGCAATTTATTTCCTTGAAGGTGTTCTTCTTGTACTGCTGTAAAATATCTACATTCCACCCTTGTTATGAGACTATAAAACATATTTATGTTTTCATTCAGGTTTGACATCTTAGTTTTCAAAAATATGTTGGTACAAGAGAGAATAGAGAATACTTTATTATGGTATGATAAATATATTATGTTTTTTTTTTTCGGGATTCAGACTTTGCATGGTAAATTGAAAAAAAGGCTTGGAAGAATAAAAAGAAAAAGAGAAAAAGGGCCACTGTATACACCTGTGATTTGCATGAGAAAGGAAGATAATGTGAAAGTTATTTAATTGTGTGTATCCATGTGCCTCATCATGTTTTATTAATTAAACAGTGGTACTGGCAAGGGTGAAGGATTCGGATGTGGCAATTTTCATCTTCAAAGTCGTTACTTATTGAAATACCGGTATCTATATTTTGTGGAAAAAGAATAAAATTTTTGTTGACTCAAAATATAGAAAAAAGCCATGAAGAAGTAATAGATTTTCAAATGGCATTTTCTTTAAAGAAAAAAACCCAGAAATGTTCAACTTCTGACTCATTCGCCCTGAACGCAAGACATTCAATATAGGGAATAAGATTGGAGGTAAATAAGAGTAGCAGCCCTTCTTTGGAAGTCGAACACCCAGAAATACAAAGTGTTTATTGTATTCTAGACATAAGGATCTCATTCATGTTTTTTAATTAAGATTTATCAGCAGAGCTAAATAAAAAGGATATCATTCTTTGCTGTAAAATTTAAAAGATAGTATTTTAGAGGCATCGGCGGGTAATTTCCATTCCATTGTATTGTAGTGTCTTGAAAATATTCCCGAAAAGGTGTCAGCACATGAATCGATGATTAAATCTCACTGATATTGACTCCAGAAAAATTCCACTACTCGAGTTAAAATCTCATTCCCTATTCACGTACTGAAACATGCTATGGCTTTTTATTTTTCATGGTATATTGTAAACAATGTTGCGACTCATTTTTTTTCATTGTCCTTATTCAGCATTAAATGTCCAATTTTTTTTTACCTTACGCCTATGATCAAGAACTACACATTTGAAAATTGTTGACTACATGTATGTAACTTTTTAGCAACAAAATAAAATGATTTTTTTAAATATGTTTTTATTGTCTGCTTTTATGACTTTCTGTTTGAACTTTATAATAATACATGTAGGTTTTTGTGCTGCTCAAATGGTGTATGTTTAGTCAGCATCATACCTTCAATGTCTTGAACCTAGTTCCAATGAGTTAGGTGGAAAGAGTGTAAATGTGTTCATTTACTAAAATGATCCATTCTTCCTAATTCTATATTTTCGATGATGTGATTACATTTTAAAAGGCTCCCCACTGACCTAAAAACATATAACATGATATGCAGGTCTTCAAATCCATGAGTAATATTCAGCATTACATAACCAATGATGAATTGAATGGGGTAGCTGAAAAAATAAAGGTAGTTCTTCAGTAATGTAATGGACACTACAGATGCCAGTTCCTATCGAAACAATGTGTAAAAATTTGAAGGTGTTAGAACAAAAATATTGTTAAAGGAGGAGTTTGGGTTTAGAAACTTAAGTTTCGTTTTGTAAATACGCATAAATCAAATTAATATTAAACGATTTGCGAAATTATCGCACTGAGGGCTGGCTGCATTATTTTTTCAATGGGGTGCGAGGAGCAGTAAACTATAGGTTTTAACATTTTCAGATGACACCTATCGTCGTTCTCATCTCAACTGATGAAAGTGACTACTTTAAACTAGTGCTTTCATTCACTGATGGGTGCGATAAATTAAAGAGTCCCACTGCACCATTGCAGTATCATACTATCAATCAAGGATCAAAAGTAGAGCTAGTCTCATTTTATAAATACATTGGTATCAGTCACAATAGGCAACAAACTCTCCTGGCATACCCATGTGCAAACAGTTTATGAGAAAGGAAACCAAAGACTGTTTTTGAAGGAAACTCAAAACGTTTAATATTGATCGCCACCTGATAAATACGTTCAGAGTTTGTCCCTTTTTGGATTAATAGCTGGGGCGGAAACATTTCAACTGAGATAAACTACAAAAGTACCTGATAAGAATTGTGAAACACTGAAAGAGGCTTTAATCATTATGGACACAGACCTATTTCTTGTAGATGACCTTTTTCGCACAAAACTCTCATTAAAATTAAATAACATTAAAAAAGGTGATAAACAGTCGCTCTTTCCTCGTGTTGAAAGATCATCATATAGTCGGAGGCTTCTCTGTACCAAGGCATGCACAAGGAGGTTAAAAGGCCTCTTTTGTGCCAATATCAGTTAGTACCTTTTGCTAAGGTATAACAGGTAAAAAAAGAAGACGAGAGCTTATTGAATGTAAGTGTGAATAACTGTTAGATATGTCATTAATTTCCATGACGAGTGTGCATAACGTGAGCAACGTGACATTGACGATTTTTATAAAATGTAGGCCTACTCTTAATTACCACTAAATGTAAACAAATCAAATGTAAAAAAAATGGACAAATAAAATCTTCACCCGCTCCGAGCGCTTCCCACAGCCCTTACCTTACTGCACGACACTGCTCTTACTTTGGTATTCAACTCTAGAGCATTGTCATGTCATTTTAATTTTGTCAACTTTGAGGCTATTTTGTGATGCAACAGTATTTTTTCTTTTGCTTCGTGACTTTTTTGTTTTTAAGTTTTTATGCCACACAAATTTTAATATAGTACATGTGAATGTTTAAGCCTGATTCATAAACCTGAAAAGTCTTTTAATTCATTCAACCGTACAGGAGATGCGTTACCTACATTCTCGTGCCAATCTCGTGCGGTGAGAAACACCAAAGGAGATGCCAATAGCGAGACATAGGCCTCATTCTTCTTCGTCCTGATCAGGACAGCTCGAGGGAAAAAATACTGTTCTTACAAACTGATTATTTTTTAAATGATAAAACTGCAAATGATAAAAGCCATGCTTGGTGCCATTGTAAATGCCTAAATGTTCTTATTGTCCTAAGAACTGGAAGCTTGGGTAAATCCTGTGTAGAAGCGAACTACACGTGAAATTGTTTCGACTAAAATTATAGCCATGAGTTCATAGTATTAATAAGTATGCAATACTACTGCACTGCTTTGGACTTCAATGCTGCTGAATAGCTGTCTCTGCCTTTTTGGTGTGTATGTCTGTCTGTTTTTTTTCTTTCTTTCTTTCTTCCTCTCTTTGTTAATTCCTCTTTTCCTCAACATCTATCGCTACTTGAGATTCTAGCAGATTTTCCTCCTCATGTTACTACTGCGCTGTCCCTGTTTATTTCTCTATCTACATCTCCCATTTCTTTAATTTAAGACTTCTACAACTGTTACCCTCTTATCTTTCTATCCCCCTCTTTCTGTAAATATCTGTGAGACTTCTTTCCTTTCTATTTTCCAGTGTTTATATTGTTTTTATGGTTCCTTTTAGTAATTTGGAAGACACTCCAGACAAGCGCATAACGCGGAAAGAATCTTAAACCTTAAACCTTATCAAGAAAAGGAATGAATCGCCATGATTTCCGATGTCAGAAGCAGATATAGGACATGTAAAAGAGGAACTATCCGCTGTTGTAAAACAAAAACAAAATATTACCCCTCTCTAACAATTCTCTTGGCGAAAGGTAGAAAACATCAATGCACAAAGTTGATGTTACGCAGGCAGTCTCTAGACACTTTACTTTGACTCGACACAAGTTCAGTTTTTCAGTCGGAAATGATAGATTCTGAGCCAGCTCGTTTAACAAAAGCTATTTTCAGAGTGAGTGCTACATGCACTCGTCATAACTGACGGATTCTTACAGAAACAACACGATGATCACTTACTCATAGTGCGAGCACGCAACCCTTGGCAGAGAGCCAAAGGGCGCCTTACTGAAATGTATACCTTAGGTAAGGAGAGGAAACGGTGCCAGCTTTTCCTCAGATGAAGGTGAGGGGTAGACCTAGTAGGCTCACTTACCCATCTCCGTTATCTACAAAACAGGTCTTGATTCTCCAAGTAAATGGGTTCAGGTGAGTAAAGAAACCTTTACCTACATTTCTCTGTTACTAATCCTAATGAAAATCGAAAGTTTTTGTTAAAAATTCAACTTCTTGTACTAAATTTCATTTATAGAATGTACAGTGCTATGTGGTTTATTTAGGCCTACTTCACAGGTGGAACTGATTTTGAGGTTGGCTATTTTTGTTACAGAGATCAGCCAACCCTTCCATACACATTACGCATTCAAGGCTTGCTATGTTTATGTCCGATGTATAAAACATCTTATGATATGGATAACAAATCGCTGTGTATGTTTTACATCTACGTTATCTAAAAATGAAGGTAACACATATTCGACTCTATATCAAAGGAAGGGATTTACCGTTTTTTAAAACATTGTTTTTTAAATTTTAGATGTGAGACGTATGAGATGTAATATAATTTTGGATATATTATGAATACTGCATTTTTAAATCTGTAGTTTACCCATTACTATTTAGAAACAGCTACAGTTACTGATTATTCAAAGTGTTTGGTTGTGTTTCTTTTTGATAGTTATTCTGGGTGCAAAATAATTTCGTTCTCTTTCCATTTTTTGAAGTGTTGAATTCAAGGATCTAAAATATTTTCCTGTTTTACTTTCAATATAACCATAAGACCAACAACATCATTCTCTCCTCCACAAAGTGTACAATAATTCGTACAGGATAGTAATAATTATTGTTCTTAGAGGGTATCCACACTAAAAAAAACCGTACATTTTGGGAAAAAAACCTGACTAACGGCCCACTGCTTTGCTGTTGCTTTTAAATTCGACAGAATTTTTTTCCCAAAGGGTAGAAAATGAGAGCGAAACATTAATACTGAAAGAACTCTGATTCAAAAGATCTTTTCAAACGTATTTGGTCGTATTAAAAGAGAGGATGTTCAAAATACTTCAGGCTCAACAAAGAAGTAAAATGAAATAATATAGAGAAAACGTATTGGAAAACGAAACATGGGCAAGTAGGTGATATTAATACAGGGCAAATCCAGCGGCTACAAAGTTGTCAATATTCCAGCTCTCCGCCGACTTTTTTTTATTATTTTCTTTTATTGAATAAGTTTCCATGTTTCACCTTGTGTCGAACCACAATAACCGAATATAATTAGATTCTATAACTAATTTTATTTTTATATGCAATATTTAAGGCTTAAGAGACAAATTTTTCTCTATTCCATTTTTATGACTTTTTGGCAGGTAGAAGGCTTCCATGCTTTTCGACATCCACTACATCAAAATCGAAAACGATTATCTAGCAAATGTGCTGCAGAGAGAAAAAATAAATAGCCTTATCATCCGTAGCCGATAAGTAGGCAGTGAAACAATGTCTAAATACTTCAGCGTGAGGCGAAGGTTCTCCGAACCCGAAAAGCCTGAGCCACGATTCCATTGGCGAATGCGCGTAAACACCCTAATGATGGACGACGGCAATGATTCTTACGAAAGTTCCTCTATACAGAAGGGAGACAGAAGTCATCAAAGAGTTGATACCCCTGGATCAAGCGTGAGAGCGGCAGGTGCAGTAGGTACCCGCTCCGCTGCAAGGAATATAGACACCCCGTCGTCGCTTTCGCATAGGGAAAGGCGAGAAAAATTTGCAAGAACCAAGTCAGAGGGTCATCTCAAACTTAGAGTTAAGTTTTCTAGAACATTAGAGGACGATGCCGATTCAAGTGACGCTTCTCCTGAGCTGAACAGACGACGCACCTTGCCCGGGAGAAGCATGACTTTGAGAGACTTTTCTTCTCATCCTGAAAGGCGCCATCTGAGTTGGAGAAACCAGAATTGGGCCTCAGACGACGGCGCTAGCCAGCAACCGGAAGCAACGGAAAATAATGAAAACATGGCTACAGGCTCAGTCACCCCGCAACCCTCGGAGTCAAGAGAAGGTGTAACTGGTGGAGCCATTCCGAAACGTTTCCATAGCAAACAACAAGCTTATAAATCTTATGATTCAACCAGCAGTGATGAGACAGATTTCCGAAGGCGGAGATCAGCAGCGAAATCCTCGTCCCCTGACTCCGCTATCGGTGAATCTCTCCCAAACACCCAAGCAGTATCACGAGAAAGATCTCCATCGGTCACAAGTCAAGGTAAAACAAAAGATTCAGATGAAGAGAAAGTCAGTGTTACTGGGAAACCAGTTGAGTCCGCAGAGTACGATTCTGGTGAAGACGACCAATCCATAATTGGTCGAAAGAAGAAGCTCGATGCAAAACTAACAGTGACACAAGATGCGTCAACAAGGCGAACGGAGTTATCATTAATTAACGACCATCAATCCCACGACTTCAGTGGTACGGCATCGGGCTTAACTCACTATTACCCACTCTCACCCAAAGATGTTGCCAGCGATGATGTTGGAAGTGGTGGGGGCGGTTCAGAAGACATTGAGTCCATCATCGAAAAAATTATTGCAGAAGAAGAGCAAGGAGGAAGCTCGCCTGTAGACAACGCTCTTGTTTCTGGAATGCAGGAACTGCTGGGGCCAGACTCGTACAGGTTTGAACAAGAACTGCAACAACTTAAGGAGACCATTCACGACTGCAACAGAGAAACAACAGTCGCCGTGGAGTTGTCACATCACAAAAACAAGATGGTTTCTTCTGTATCTCTTGTTGAGTAAGTCTCTATAATTTTGACCTTCCCTTTCCGGCCCCACTCTTATATTTTTATAAAGACGCGAGTATTTAATTGAGACTTGACGGTACCATTGTGCTTAAAATTAAAATAGATGCGCAAAATTATACAGAGTGCTTAGAGACGTTATGGTCTCCAATTGCAAAAATATCTCTATGATATATATGGTATTTAATTAATTGTAATAATATTACGACATAAATTCTTTTTATATTTTTATATTACGCCTTTGGAGATGGACATGAATATATGAAGCTCCACCGCGACTTAGAAAAACTTGTTTATCGTGCAAGATAGTATTATATAACCATCATCATATGAGGATATTTTTTGGAAAAATTAAACGTCACAGGAAACATAAATCTAAGGAACCAAAATTTCTCAAATGGAAAGATAGTTATGGACAAAGAGACAAACATAAACTAAATAAAAGGCAGAAGTCGCAACACTCAGACAATGCCAACAAAGTAAATAAGATTTCAAAAGTATGCAAGTAATAGAATACATGTCTGTAAGATGTAATTAATAGGTGATTAAAGAGCAGTAAAAGTGAAAAGACAGACACATATAAAAAGTTAGAGATAGAGAAAAACACAGAAAGTAAGAGACGGGCAGACGAAAAGAGTTCGAAAGAGGCAGCATAGACAGACGGACAGATAAAGAGAGAGAGAGAGAGAGAGAGAGATAGAGAGAGCGAAGGGAGAGAGAGAAAGAGAGAGAGTGAGAGAGAGAGATATGCTTTACCTTTGCTATATTGCTCCTTTTTTCTTTAATTCTGCAACTTATTTCACTTACGACGATAAATTAACGTTAGAACCAGTATTTCTTACACAAAAGAGAAAATTCAAGGCTTTTATTTTTCTTTGTTCTGTTCTCTAACCGGCACTCTTTACAAGGATTTAAAAAAAACAGTAACAACGTTATACCGTATCTCTCCGGTAAGGTCACCATACTCAGTTTCTAACAGGCATAAAATCATTCTTATCGTAGGTGTCTTTGGTGCCTTTTAGGCTACCTTGTAAGCCCAGGCTTACCTGTTCGTATGTCTCAGTACATTGTACTTTGTTTACATTGCCACATAGCGTCGAGGGCCAAAGTTTATACAGGAGTGATGCCCGTTCTATAAGTAGCTTACCGGTTTTCTCAAAACTACCACCCTTGGGCACTCTAGTACCAACAAAACTAATGGTCATTTTGGTTGAAAGCTATTTGGTTTTGTTGGTTTTTTTTTGTTTCATAAAAAAGGTAGATCTACTATACTGTTACGATTTGGGATTTGACCTATTTAATGATTTATTAAACCTACATGGATGAGAACATTTATATTCAGAGAAACTGATTTTAAAAAGTTACTAATATAAAACCCCCTTTGATAATGGAAATTAGTGAAAAGTAACCGCAGCATAAAAAGGCTCAAGGGGTCTTGGTATGGTATAAAATGATTATCATTTTTATTAATACCTTGCAAAGAACGCACTTCAACCGAGGTGGTGCCACGGCATTGTCATTTACGAAATGATTAACACTTTGCTTCTTCTTGCGAAAGCTAAAGTTTTATCGGTCTCAACAAAATAATAGACAGATTAAAGAAATCCCGAATTTCTCAATAAAAGTTGGATTTGGTCGCGCATTAACAATTTTGATCATTTTCTCCTTCTTTATGTTTTATGAAGGATAAAAATACCACACATTCTTTTTTCTGTACCTTTATCAGTTTTTTCCCTTTCAAGTAGACATGACATGAGCGTTTTATCCTCAGGCTGAACGAGCGTAGTGCCTCGCCGACTCTCATACCGTGCTCATCTTCTTATCCCCCAAGCCAAGTCTGGTACCATGGAGCTAAAGAAGACACAGCAGACGAAGAGGACACAAGTTCCGAGACGGAGGATATAATTTCCTCATGGGCTAATCTTCCAATGATCCTCATGGAGGACGTTCTAACGCTGCTGACCCCTAAAGAAAGACACCTGGCTTCCCAGGTGTGTCGTCAGTGGTACGACCTGTTCTACTCACCTCGAGTATGGGAGACGTTTATTCTGCTGGAGAGAACTCTCACGAAGAAGCGTTTTAATCTATACAAGGGTTACCAACGAGAGATTTGTCCAGGAAAGACTCAGGTATGTGAATACATCGCCTTTTTTTCATTCCTCTTAAGCTTCATAGGATGTTATTGAAAATAAAATTAAGATCAACTAGACCTGCACCGTATAGTGGAAAATTCTATAAAATAATGTGGCTATGTTGGTTTGCCTCCCGTGCGTATTAGCAAGAGTTACCTCAACCTGCCATTCGCCTGATTTGGACCCTTCAGACTTTTTTTCTTCTCTTAATTGAAGGAAAGCTTAAATGGAAAGGACTTTGAAGATGCCGTTGATGTTTCAAACGCTGCAGAAGTTTAGTTTAAGGACGAAAATAGCCACTTCTTCTTTGAAGGGGGCCTAGATAGCTCAGTTGGTAGTGGCTTCGCTCCGTGGCCAAGAGGTCGCGGGTTCGAAACACAGCCGAGCACAGTCCGGGCCCCTACTGGTTGGGTCGGTGTCAGTATAATGTGACCGGCTGAGGCTAAGTCATGGTATCCCCGCTAGTCTCTGGGTGGCAGCCCGTAAATTGTCATTGGGACCCAAGCCCTGAGAGCACCTTTGAAGTGGAATTGGGCTTGTAAAAATACCCTTAAATTTTAAATTTTTTTCTTCTTTGAAGAATGCATGACATTCGTATGGCGACTATGAGAAAAATAAAAGTATGAATGCAAAATTTCAAAAAATTATGAGCCCTCTCCTTCATATTCAATGCATCTAATTTCTTTATCCTCTCTCATGTTAACCACAGTAAACAAACGTAGAGATGCCCTTTTTTGTCGCACCGAAATTGTAGCAAATTTTCCTAAGCAGATGTCAGTGATGAGAGTGTAGACAAGAAAAAAAACACGGGCATATCTGAGGAAGGACATTATAAAAGAGAAGATTGGAGAAGCAAAATGACGGTATCCAAATACGAAAAAAAATCTATGGAGCCAAATTGCTTTTTTCAGACGGCAATGATTTGAAAGACTACCCCTCTACAGAAAAGACAACGATTGTCAAAGATATGGCTCTTGCGCTATAGATGCAAGCTGAATCAGCCTTTCCAGATGCCTTTTGGAAATCCATGGATACAAAATTAAATGATCAATGCGAGATTCATTACCACATGGGATTGTAGAGAAAATTAATCTATTTAATTGGGGAGGGTGGCAGAAAGTTGCAACCTAGTCTTACTCTGTCTCGGACAGCTGTGATTTGCTATACTACCACCAGGAGATGGCTATCATGGTCTCGCTTGGCTATCGTTTGTGACAACAGAAACTATGTAGATGATACAACACTGAAACAAACATTTCTCAGAATTGGTGGTGTCTGTTTTGAAGTTAGGAAAAGCTCTATGCTAAGGATATATTTATATACTGCAGTCCTTGCATCTTAGTTTTGATCCGTTTTCTATAGTGCTGAAGATAATTATACAGTCTCCTCTTCATTCTTAGTAATCCCCTTTTCACAATTTATGCTGAAAATTGGTAGAACGTTCACAAAGTTCAGTTAAAACTAAAGCCCTCTTTATCATAAATTCGAATGTTGAAAAAAAATATTTTTGAAAATTAAATACAATCTTGGTTAAAAATTTGTCAAATAGTCCTCCTAGTATCGCAAATTCATCTGATAAGACAAAAGACGTGTACCTGTCCTAATGCGGCATTTTGTTTCAAATAGAATGTAGAAAACTACTGTGGGAAAGGACGAAACTGGTGTAACACAGTGGGGCTTTTTAGATAATTACACTGACATCACTTTTAAAATTAGAAATCATAATATGTCCTAATGTAATGAAAGATGATACTATTATCCCAAGAAAATGCGTGAATAAAATGATCACAATTTTCAGAGTTATGTTTTGTTAATTCTATATTTTCTGTTTATTTTGCAGCTATGTTTTCGGCGAGTGGGGTCCTTCTTCAAACGCATAGTTGTAACTCCTATCACCGACTATTTCAACCTTTATGAGTTCCTGAGAATATTGGCCGCATTCCTTCAAGGTCGTGAAGATAGTGGCGAATCAGCGATGCCGCTGCTGCACACGTTTGATTTCACATTCGCTTGTGCCACGCGAGGAGACGGTGGTATCATCATTCACGGTACGGGTGGACAAATTTTAGAGATGATCAAAGAACTTCTGACTAGGATGAAAGGCAGTCTTAGGCACATGAAGTTAAACCAGCTGCTTCTGGAAACATCTGAAGTGCCCAGTTTGTTCCACGCTCTTGTGCACTGTTTCTCCGAGTGCTTGCACAGTCTTGAAATGCTGAACGTGACGAAAGTTCCAATGCCTTTGGAAGAACTAGCAAACTTCAGAAACATAGTGAAGCTTGTAGTCAGTCCCCAACACTTGAATGATGAGTCTCTTCTCTTGCTATCTGGTATTGGCTTGCTCCAGCTGCACATTGTGCAGGATCCGTACACATGCGTATGTGATCCAGTGGCTATAGAGGCCTGGAAGCTGGTACGCGAAGCTGCTCCCTGGCTCCGGGTTTATCTGGAGGTTACAGGCAATACAAAGACACAGCTTTTGATTCAGCCTCGGGCCCCAGTGTATGGTATCTTCTTGAGATCAACACATAGCCGTCTCAGCCACGGGTTGCTAATGACGGTGGTCGACAATTATGCTCAGACGCTGCGTTACTTCGTGCAAGAACGTCTGCCCAGGACACACGGACCGCGCGGGTTCGAACATCGATCTGATTCAGCCCTGCTCTTCCTGGTGCGTCGATGTCCTCGCCTGAAAACACTT
>BMAT01002950.1:213729-240498 GCA_019649035.1 Elysia marginata
AAAATCTGACATTCAAATCACACTGAGTAGCTTTAAGACATTGACATAATTTTCTTGCTTTAAAGCCCACTATACAGACAACTAAAAACTAATAAAACTGAAGAAATTTTTTTGATCGCATGTAACAAAAATTTTGCAATTTCAAATACAACGTAACATAAAATTCCAAAGGCAAAAAAAGGCTAAGGAATCAAAGAAAGGGCCAGGAATATATCAATTGCTACATGAAGTTGAATTGTGGTTATCTTATTGTACAAAAAATACCTATAGCAATCTTGATCGGTTATATTCTTAGCAATGTCACAAGGATTAAGAAATAAAAAAAAATTTTGACACAAAAAAAATTTTGACATAGTTTCTGAACATTCACATATATATATAAAACGCCTAGCATACATTACAATGTGAATTTTGCCAAAGAAACTTTTTGTGTAAAACCATTAAGTTCATTGGCTTGTTTTGCTTTCCTGCAACATTCCAGAAATAATCTTCAGAATTTTCAAAAAGGTGCTCATTTTCTTCCAGTAAGGTTATGTCAACTGATTCAAAATGATGCAATCTTTAAAAAAGAGGAAACTGTAGGTCTCACAATGGTTTAATTGATATGGCAATAATTTCTAGCCTCCACTGATGCAAAGCTGTCGCCTCAAAAAGAATTCAAAGTCTTGCAAACAAAATAGATACATGTACACTGTTGGCAACTCTTAGAATTAGACTAAGGTGAACAAAAGTCATCAATGGTAACAGCAAAGCGAAAAAAAAAACGTAGTGAAATTTATTTACAGGATCAGTAAAGATGTAATTTATTAAGGCTAGGTCAACATATATCTCTGTTATCAATTAAAATTATCTTCAAATCACATTTTAACACAATTATGATGTGATGACAAAAAAAACTGTCTGAAACATAGTATATTTATTTGGCTGAAAATTTTAATGAAAAGAAGGGGGACAAAAACATTAAAAACAAACAATTTCATGACCATTGGCTTTTGTGCAACAAAATAAGAGGTTATCACAATAAAGCATACAACAACAAAATATAAAGTCACTACAGAAATGACATAGAACATGTATTGCACCAAAAAACTAGGACTGGCGTTTCACCCCTGATGCAATCTACATTAAGCTTTTTTTTTTCTTACTAAACAAAAGAATTCACAACACTGTTAGAAAATATTCACACAATGAAGCCTTTTCATTTAAAACCAAACAAATCCCTTGCATTTCGAAATGTACCTTAACAACTTTTTACTTGCCTCGTAAATATGAATGTAATATGAATTGAAACCGAATATTTTGGGCAAATTTCTGATGAATCATACTTCTCAAAAATTTGAAAATAGATTTTATCTACATTATTAAAGCTAGGACTTCTCTGTCATGTCATCTTTAGGAACCTATAAATCCATACAATCTTAAGGGTTATTGAGCGGGAAATTTTTCAATGCTAAGGATAGGAATTAAAAGGTAGAAACAAAATTTTGAGGTTAAATTACAAGATTTGATCGTAAAGTTTACAGTCATGACACAAGTACATGCATAGATAAAAAAGAGTTACTGATATTTTGTAAGTTTAACCTCTACATTCATGAGAAAAGAACAAATAAAACTGACTAATCCCTCATTTTGCAGTAAACAAAGAACGTTACATTTAAATACACATGTATAATACACAATTACAGCAATATAAGTTTTATTTGTTTATGCCTGTAAGGACAAATATACCAACAAAAAAAATCAAATAAGCATACAAAAATACTCATCAACAGAAGCTTAAAAAAAAATAAAAGATTGTGTGAAGGTACAAAATCATTACTGTTTTTTTTTAATCTATCTGCCAGAACAAAAACTGCATTTTTTTTATAATTCAAAGAATTCCTTCACAAAATATCAAATAAAAATTTTCTTACCCAATGAAAAGTGGATATTTTAAATATGTAAAAAAAAATATGTGACTAACTTCATAAATTGAACATGACACTTGAGGAGAAAAATATAAATGCCCTTATTCACTAAAGTCCAGTGTAAATCCAGATATCAAATTAGTGCTAAAATATTTCTTGCGCCCATTGCAAATGAATTGCAAGTCAGAAATTCTTTTTTCAGAAAACACAATTTGAAAGTCTTTTTTTTTGTATATATTGAATCAACAACAGCTGTAGTATCCATCCCCAAAATATTGACAATTTTATGAAATTATTTAAGTTTGGAAGCTAATTTTTTTTTTTACAAACAGCAGTGCCTTGAGGTGAAAATTGTAACATCCAACCCATTCACCCTGAACAGGAAACATTTTTTCACACAGCTGAACTAGCATTTCCAATTAAGACAATTTCATGCATTGTTCTTACGTAGTCATAAACTATAGTCTTTCCAAATTGGTCTGCATAAAAGATTATTGATGGCAAAGGGTGAAATGTACCTGTGCTCTATCACCTCATCATAACCATGTATAGAAACTTTCCTATTCATATGTAAGCTAATCTATTATGATCAACATGATTGCGAAGAAGTAAAAAACACTCCTATTTATCTGAGTATTCTGACCTTTATTATCACTGGGCTCTACATATTTTAATTCCTTCAAATACTGACAAATTAATTTTAAAAATCACACACCAAAAACTAAAAATCATAAAACGTAAAGAACACTTGGCTTATCAATAAAATAAATAAAATTTACTACTAAACATTTTAATCAGAGTTTGGGGCAAGCATTTTTTCTGACACCAAATTGATTTTTCAAGTCATACCAGTCTACAACATTTTTGTTGATCACAAGCTTTTTCAAACACCCATTGAAAGTATCCTGAGATAAGCTGACTGGCTGTTTGAAGTCTACTGGAGCTGGGGACCAGAGAAAAGAAAAATATATATTGTACAATTTTACCCACTCTCACCGGAACTTAAGTTTTCTTTTGATCACCATCTCAAACAGGGACTAAATAACTTTTAGATTGGAAGTTTACCTAACCTTGCAGTCACTCAAGCTAGAAAATCCAGTCTATTAAGATTCCATAACCATCTCTGAACCTACAACAAATGCTCACTTTTTTGTTATATGAAATTTTTTTAGGTTGCAGTTGTTTTTCTACCCTAACCTCACCTTTTTTTTTTTTAAGCATTACATACAAAAAACTGAAATCTTAGCTACAAGACCTATACACCACCATAGCTAGGAAGGTAGATTCTATCGTTTTGGATGGGTTAAAGACATTAGCATTGTTTAAGGCTGAAAAGTGTTGTTTTTGCAACAAAAACTTATAGAAAAGTTATTTGATATAACATTTCTATCTGAATCTACCTTCATTATCTAAAGTGTTTCCTCCCAATTTTGAAAAGTACATGCATTGACGATTTCCAATCTCCTCAGGACTTTGTACAATGCAATAAGATTATGCAAAAATTAAGAAAACTTACATTTGGATCCTCCAATAAAAAGAGGGCTTTGAGTTTCAATGGCCTCCGACATTCCAGTAACTGGTGTTGTAATTTCATTTCCTTTGTCTACTTTAAGAGACATCTGGCCCTCAACAATTTCAGCCTGTACAGTATGCCACTGGTTGTCACAAAACAAGTATGAGTTGGTGTTGTCTGACTCTGTGCGAAACTCTCCATCCCTATTTTTCATTCCAAACTTGACCTTTCAAAAAAACAACAAAACAAAAAAAAGTTGTATAACCTTTCTATAGTTAGGAGTGCCTTGTTGTGGCTTTACCACACACACACATTTGCACATCTCTCTCTTCTCTCTCTCTACCCGCCCTCCTCCTCTCTCCCTCCCCCTCTCTCTTCTTACTCCCCCCCCCTCTCTCCTATCTCCCCCTCTCTCTCCTTCCCTTCCCCCTCTCACTCTCTCTCTCTACCACTCTCTCTCTCTCTCTCTCAGTCTGCTTAATATTTTACAACACAAAGAAAATGTTTTGATTGGGCCCTGGAAGCTCTTCCAAATTGTAAAGTAGCTCTCATTGCATGACACTTTTTTACAGATTGAATATTCTCATGTAATATCTATTTAACGTGTTTAACGTTTTTTTTAACCATAAAGAAGTCAGAGGGGAAAAGTAGGGTTAAAGCTGTTAAGAAAATCTTACAGAATCTTATTGCACCTTCTTGAAATAACCAAAAAAACTTCCATCTAAACACAAATTTCAACAGATTCATATCTCACTTTTCCTTTGTCTAACTCTAATGTGAGCCCAATATTTGAATCGTCATCGCTGCCAACGGACACCAAAATACCCATTGGGCTTGTTGTCTTGAATTCAAGGTTTATACTTATACCATTCTGGATGATATAGTTGGTCTCTGAAATGAATAAATGAAATAAAATTACTCACATTGTCTTTTAGGGAGGAAGTGGATATGCAAACATTAAGAAAAAAAAAGCTGAAAAAAATCAGTCTGGAAACACATGCATTACTCCACATGACAGACATGCTTTCAACAAAAAAATAAAGAGAAAGAAGACCAAGCATAACATTTTAACTTCACCTTTTACAAAGTATAAGATAAAAAGAAACAAATCTACAGAAACACAATATCTCTATAAAAATAGATAAATAAATTGTATGTTGGGGGCGTAAGAGCTAGTTTTGCATTTTAAGCTTAAAAGTATAACTTTTACGATTGTGCTGATTGGTGCAAGCATTTTGGATATGCATGCTTTCACCAAAGAGGGAGAGTGACTGAAGTCAAAGGTTACTTAAGCTGGTAAAAGTGATGGCCTTTGGTCCTTGGTTGATAGTTGCGGAGAAGAGCGATGAGATGAATGCACATCACCCAGTCCACAAATTTACCCCCTTAAGAGCCATTTAGACACTTATCAAATCTTTCCACAGCAAAAAAAAGTTGAAGATTTTTCATTTCTCAAGTAAGAAGTGTTTTGTCAATGTGACTCAGCAGTAGTGTAAAGAGGAAAGGCTAAACATTTAATTTCAGTTTAGTAAGATCACTCTGTCCAGTGATTTGAAGATTGTGCAGTTAGGCATTTAGTCCTTGGTGGTACCAGCCTGTCAAGAACCTATATAAAGTGCTAAGAGCACTCTGGAGGATTAGACGTTTTATAAGAAAAATATCTTTATTTTACATTTAACTTTCACCATTCTCCTAACACTATACATAAATGCAGTTTACAAAAAAAATTGTAAAATACATATTTACTTGCATAAACAAAATAAAACTTCCGTGTGGAGCAGTAAGTACGAATTAAAGACAAAGAATCATGCAATTCAATCATTTTTGAAAATGTATGGTTTAGGATATTATAGCAAAGAGATAGGCTAATGATTTAATTAAGGATAGCAGATATAAAGAAGGCAAGAACCTTAGTTGTATTAAATGTTACATAGAGCATTCTTTTAAAATGGGTTCAACTACAGACTTGTGTGCTAAAGCGCAATGCGCATTAAAAGTTCTACTTATTATTATTAAATGTAACTGTGTACAGCAGCTGAAAAATACTATTTGAAATGTCTCACCATAGACTGCCCAAGCATCCCCGCCGAAGTAAACTCCTGGTTCCACATCCTTATAACAATTTCCAGCATCCTGAATAACTTTTACATCACTTATACTTATTTCATTGTTGTTGACAGTAAGGTTGCGGATGCAGCCTCGCACACTATGGTTCACCTAAAAATAGATAGTAAAAAGATAAAAAGGCAAATTTTTTTGAAAATTGTTCGAGTCTCACGCAAAGTGGCTCATTTAAAATCATATAGGGCTATTAAAATTGTTAAGTCAGAACTAAGCAAAAGTAGAATCTTCATACCAAATTTATATCATTGGCTTTGAAATCCTCTGGTGTTTGTGGGCCACCAAGATGGAGAGGAGGTTTGACATCCAATCGGGCATCTACAGATCGGTACTTCTTTGGTTCATCATCATATGACAAAGATAAATTTTTACCAGCCTTCTCCAAATGCACCTGATGAAATTTTAAATAAAAAATCAACAAAGAAGAAAACAAACTGTAAATACGAAATTTAAACATTAATCTATAGCCCCATAAGCTTTCAACATGTCACAATAAATGAACTAAGACCTTTAATAAGTGTTTTAGTATTTAACCTAATTAACTTTACAATATAAATTTTGGGCTGGAGTTATTGAAAGTTACAACAAGTCTTCTAATTCTAGGTGTGTAGAGAGATATTATTAATTTCTAAAATATGTCACAATAGAACCTTGTTTTCATACAATCTATCATTCCGCCTAGAAAATAATCCTCTCTAAGCCACTCTTTCCTATCCCATAGAGATATCATAAGTAAATTAAGTAAAGTTTTATGCTACTCCACTTTACCACATACCGAATGCCAAAGCCCATCATTAAGCTTCTTGTCAAAGCTCAGACTGACTCGAGAGCCCTCATACAGGTAGGCCACTTCTAAAATTCCTTTGACAAGTTGAACTCCCAGATAAAATGTTTTATCTGCATTTGTTAAGTAACCAAACAAGCCATCCTCATAGAATGTGCGAAAGTCAAAGGTGAAAGTAAAACTGAAAATGGAAATGAAAAAATGCCAAAAAAATTGACAAAGTAAAAAAAAAACCTCATATTCATAATAGTGCGGAAAAAGTTCCTAAAATTAGGGAAGAAAAATGCTGCCTTTTCTATTACGTTTCCAAATAGTATACTGCCTTTTAAAAGTTAAGAAATTTTTATAACTAAACATTTTTCAAACATGTCAACATAATGTCAAGAAAAAAGTTGATATTTTAGTCATTAAAACTATTTACTCTATATAATTATGCAAAACAGTACGAGCAAAGTCATTATTTAATGTACGAAAGTAAAAACGACATCTTAAAACTTTTTTGTGTGTCCTCTATTACAACTCAATTGTACACAATTCAAGGAGTACAAATGAAAATATAAGCTTACAACTCCTCCAGAAGAAAAAAAATCACCCAAGTATAATGTAAGTTTTAAGGTTAGCTTGATAAAAAGGTGAGTATGAAAACATTATACTTTATGATGTTTCCTGAGTTGAATTACACTATCAACCTTTTTAACACCACAGTATCTAGCTTAGATTAAAACATAACCCCCCCCCCCCACTCCCACCTGCATCCTCTGGTATATCTAAAAAAGTTATTAATCAGATGTGTTAGAGTTTCACTATCTCCTGTTCAATTTGTCTGAGTACAATATAGTGACAAAAAACTTCTTTAGAGAGACAACCAAAAATTCTAATGAAACTTCCCTGCTTCCATAAAAAATCTAATCCTATTTTCTCCTATGGGGAAAGCGATTAGAGTGCAAATTATTAATTCTTCTATGAAAACTCCCTCTTTAAAGCCAATTGGTTGCAGGCTAGAACAACAATCTTACGGTCTAATCGTATTCCCTAGTATCTTTTTCACAATTGCATACTTATCACTGTTCACCTTTTGGCTATGTCACGCCTTTTAATCTTAGTGATCTGGGCATGGAATGAATCACTAAGGCCAACAGAGTGAGCTCCTTCAACCACTTCAGCTTTCGCTTCCTGAGCACAAGCTTGAGGGTCAGCTATAAACAGGGTCAAGTAAGTATAATAGATGCAGTTACTGAATCAATTTCTATAAATTTACATTTGCACTAAAATATCTAAAAAATCTTTCATGAAATCAAAATCGAGGGTCTTTGTAAACAATGACCTATTTCATAAATAATGCTAATGAACAGGGACAAATGAACAGAAGAGAAATGGAAGTTTTCTATAAACCCAACCTATTAAAGTCTTTTTATAAGAGGTATCTTTTTTAAATTGCGAATATATTCACAAAAAGTATTTAATGTCTGTTTCAATAAGTCTCTTATATATCTATGACATTTTAACAGTGGAAAAGATATGTCTTGCGTTCAGGGAGAATGAGTTTGAAAAAAATTATTCCTTTCTGTTTTACTCTATATTTAAAACCAACAAAAATTTTTATATCTTTCCTTAAAAAAGATAGTTTTATGAATTTTTTTTACATTTGGAAGCTTAAAGATATATCTTGTTAAATTCAAAACAGCAATAGTTTGAAGGTGAAATTGCAACATCCAAATTATTCACCCTGTATGTGAGACAAATAATAGGTTTTTACCAAGTGACAAAGGTGCTGGAGCAATAGCTGTTGTAGTGGGGACAGGAGTTGTAGGTTTATTATTACTGTCCCCTGCAACAACCACCGGTTTGGTAGTATCAGTGGTGAAGCGACATCGGCCCACATCTGCACGAACATACTGTGTTGCATCAGTCATGGACAGAAGGCTGGAAGGAACAGGAATCCCATTTTGTATGATAATTTGCTAACCAAAATGCATTAAAAAAAGCAACATATTTTTGATTTATGATTAATAAAAATTGATGAATGAATCGGTCCTTTGTTCCTACAAGGAGACATCTTCAAGAAAAAAATAACGTTTTTTTTTGCATTTGACCTTAAACATAGGAAGCTGGTTGGAATGTAAAATTTAGGCTACAAACTGAAATGAAAGACTTCAAAAGACTGCAAAAAAAAAAACGAGTTTGGCTGTCTGAAAAACAATTATACTTTGCAAATACACTAACATATATTAATATTACATCAAAGAACAGTTGAAGTACAACCTGAAAGATTTAGTTACAACAGAATTATTTACCTTCTTTTTCCACCATTTCATACTTGTCCCATCTTTTACCGTTAAGCTTCTTTCTCCGTCTCATTCCAATTGGCACCCTTCCTATCCAATTGCTTTAATTAAAAGTTATCTTACTACAGTACTTACTTTCCATTCATTATAACATCACTGATGCAGCCATCAAACTTTTCTTCAGTTGGTGCCAATCCCAAGATATTGCGAGCTGGATAACCACCCAGATACAGAGAGCTTTTGTCTGTGCCCGGAAACTTCAGATCTATAGCCTCAGAACTTCCCAGAACTTGGTCATTGGCAAGTAGCTTAAACCTATGAAAAAAAAATGTCAAAGGTGTAGATTATAATTATGTGGCGGTAAAAAAAGGTTTAAAAAAATGCAATACATTTTTATTGTTTGTCTTCCCTTTAGACAATGCGAATCAAACTAAGTGGTTAGTCACTTCCGGTGTTTTCAAAAAAAGAAGCAAGTGTAAACTAAAAAAATCCCAGTTACTTTAAACCCTATTTTAAGTAGATAAAATATGTTGAGGTAAAATGGTATTTCCCCCTTATTTTCTCAGTTCTTATTTTCTTCTACTGTCTGACTGAATTGAAACAAACAAAACATAGCATCTCTGAAAAGAACTGTGAATGAAACAAAAAAATAATAACCGAACAGATTGAGTACGATACAACAACAAATCTCAATAATGTTGATTACAAACCCTGCAACTTATTTGGCTTTCATATGACAACAACAACTTTAATTTCTAAAAATGCTTCATTTTAAAAAAAATTTCCTACTTAAAATTGTTCAACAACAAACTTATAAATTTGAACCTACACAATTTATCTTAAAACACATTCAAGATTTCTACACGTTATATGTGAAGAGTATTATGAATTTCTCAAAAGCATTAAAAGAATCTGTAAACCCCTTGAACTATTATCATTTACTGATAAAACCTAATTAACATCCCTGAAGTAAAATGAAACAAAGTGTGAGGCAAATATTTTGACTGTCAAAATTACATTGCGAATGTCTGCAGATTATGATTTCCATAACTGTCTTATTTTGACAAATCTTTGGTCAAAATGAAGCATTTGAGGAATCATGACTGACCTACGCCATAATATACATATATTAAAGCATGCCATGCACTCTTAATAAACAAGTATGCGATATCACCTTATTCCATTAAACTATTCTAAGAATAAGTTTTGTCTATAAGTTTACATTTTTAAAATAGCAAAATACACCTGGGCAAATTTTAACGTTGCCAAAATCAAAATTAACAAAGTGTCATGGTTTTAAAGATATAATAAGACAGTCAAATCAAAGTTTTGCACCAACCTTCGACTTTCTTTGATGAGTGATACACAATGCATAGTCCCATCATTAAAAGTCTCCTGGGAACGTATACTGAGAGTTTCTGTGCCTACTCCTTTCATTCTGACTTCTAGATGACCATCAATGAGTGAGATGGAATAGTAGTTCTAAAAGACAAAAGGAAATATTTAACTTTAGATTTTCTGAAAAAAAAATATTTTAGAAAAATGGATCAAATTACATAACTGTTAAAATTTTCATTCTTAACTCTATACAATAAATGTTTCATGTACAGGTCATCATGACAAAACAGTACTTAGCAATATGAATATTTGAGAACGTTCAATATTCTTATTGTTTCCCTCTCATTTTTAAAGAACAGTTAATTGTTGATTAGTTTGTATGCAAAGCAATGTCAAAAAAAAAAGCTAATTGCGTCTCTTTGGAGAACATTACAAAAAGAACAAAAAATAATTTTTTGAGTTAAAAATTCAGAGAGATGCATGCCATAAACTTGAGATTAGTTACACCAGTGAGAAATCTGGTAGTACAGCCAGCCTTAAATATTCATGTGAAACAGCCTATTAGCGTAAAATTCTAAAAAGTAGGTGGAGATGTATAAAATATTATGCACGATTAAACTCTTTAGCTAGTCTGAATCACAACTATAATGTCTAACTCTTATCAATTGAAAATACTGCACCATTCAATACGTAAAAAACATTCATAAGATGCACAAACTCTACTGCAACCTTTGGTAATGTGTTTTCTGCCATAACTGTCAGTATCAAGATGTATACTGACAACTTACATCTCCATCAATATCTCTTGCTAGAAGTATCACTGCATCTGCTTTGCCTGTGACAAAAGTAAGGGATATGTCGTTCTTCTCATCCATCAAATCAATATTCTCACTCTTTAGAGCCAGATAACCATCACCTCTGAAATCAACAGTGGTGATTCCCTGAAACATAAGAAGATCCAAGGTTACCTTGATAAACTTAAATTTTGAAAGAATATTTAAGAACAAATGACCTTTGTGAAATGTTATTTTTTCTATCCCTTCAAAATAAAACTGACTAAGTAAATGGTTTTGACATCATATCATAAAGATAGGTGCAGGGAAAGATAAATTTATATCCTTAATTTTGACTTTTGAGTGGGAGAGAAAGAAAGCATAAAATATCGGAGAGAATGAGAAGGAAAAAAAAGAAAGATAAAGAAAGAGAAATAAATTGACAACAGAGAAAGAGGTGCATAGAGAGGGAGAGAGAGAGGGTCATGAGAGAGAGACAGACAGAGAGGGAGAGGGTCAGAGAGAGAAAGAGAGGGTCAGACAGAGAAAAGGTCAGAGAGAGAAAGAGAGAGAGAGGGGTGGGGGGGTCATGAGCGAAAAGAGAGAGAGAAAAGACACAGACAAGAATAGAACAATAAAACAAAGAGACACATGTATAGAAAGTCTTACATTTTCCCTGCAACCAGAACTCTCCTGTACATTGACAAAAGAGCTGGTGTCGTCATCAGGTGGTAGTGTGTAGAAAGTCAGCTTCTGCATGCATCCATAGAAAAATTCATTTTTGTCCCTACAGATGTAGTAATGAAAAGGTCATATTAAAAATGATATTTGATAAATATATTTTTACTACAACACTTTGACTTTATATTAAAACCTCATGCTTCAAAATCACACACCCAATGATTCTAATTTCAGGTATTAACCTATACCCATAATCCACCAAATGTGAACTGTCTGAATTTTTATCTGAAAAGTATAGAAATGTATAGACATGCTCTTGAAACAATGTTAATGCTTAATAAAGCAAAAAAGTTTTAAAAAATACACCATTGATTATAATAAAATATAAAGTCTGCTTTCACTTCCCAAGAATAAAACATGAATTCAAAGATACAAAATACCCCCATTTAGAGAATAATATGACTTGCGTCCAGGGCAAATGAGTCGGAAATTGAAATTTCTTTTTTGAGAAAAACATCATTTTAAATTCAATTTTTCTTCTTTTTCTTTATAATTTTAATCAACCAAAGTTTTAATACTTTTCCACGCAGTAATGATAATATTATGAAATTTTTATGTTGGAAAGCTTAGAAAAATGGCTTATTCAAAACAACAATGCCTTAGAAGGGGAAAATCGTGGCATCGGCCTCATTCACCCTAAATGCAAGACATATTGTTTAGGTCAAGGAAAAAAATAATTTTACGTACAATCCTTTGAACTTTCGGGGATCAAGAGTAGTTGGGAGCCCTCCAAAGTACATGGCAGCATCTTGAATGTTGAGGTGTGTGTTGCCTGCTGGAGCTTGAAAATCCTTACTCTCTTCTCCAACAATGAGGGTAGCTAGTGAAATAGAACAAAAAATTAAGATTTCTACTTGCTCAGGCTTTTTTTCTAATTGAAGTTTTAATAACTATAAATCCAAGCATCATTACTCCTTGAAAATATAACATTGTAAAAATTGACAAGTAACTGTTGTTTATTTTTTCACAAGAACACAACTCATTGTAAACAGTTTGCAAAAGCTTCATAAAAGTGATTTCCAAGTGCAAAATTACCTTGTAGACCATATCTGTGAAATATTAGCTTGATCCACTTATTGTTATTGTAAGTGTTGACAGTCTGCACAAAACCAGCACTGACACCTCCCAAATAGAAGCGCACGGCAACATGGCCGTCTATAAGATCTATTGAGAGAAAGTCCCCCTAAAAAGAGAAAGAAAACAATTAATTGTCTACTAAAGAAGAAAATAAAATGAAATTTGCATAACCTGGGTAGAAACATTGATATAAGTTAAGCTTGGAAGACTAGACTTAAGAACATGTGTCATTATTAGATATTCATTCTATCAAAGATGATTTCCTATTGAATAATGAGAATTTTTATAACCATAGCATCTTTTGTTCCAATAAATTACTATTATACTTTAATGCACAAAAATGTTTATAATACTTTAATGCACAACAATGTTTACGCACATTACTTTCACTTCCGATGAAGAAAATTTTGGAATCCTCATAGAAAGTTTTAAACTCCAGCTCAACCTTGGTTCTTCTAGGATTGATGCGACGAGTTATCTCATAGCGGGCAAATCCGCGTCCATTGAAAACATAAACCTTGTTTGCTATCAAAAGCTGAGGCCTAAAATAAAAAGAAAAATGAAAGCTAAATAAATTTATTACTATCTTCATTGACATTATCAACTAAAATATTCTACATGTTATGGAGGCGCAAGAGACAAACATATATAAGAATAAAATGCAACAAAAGGCTGATAATGATGACAAATAGTAAAAAAAATTAATAGAAGTGACCAGACTAGAGGTGACCAGTCCAGGAGCTAAGACTTGAAATGAGTATGATAAAAGGTTGATATAATAGTTTTTATTTTTCAAGTTTTCAAGTTTACTTTAGAAATTAGAAATCAAATAGCCCATCTTGCATTTCATTATGTTCATTATGAAACAATGGCAGATAGGCTGAAACCAAGATTATTAGGTTTCACAAACATGAAGACACTTTACATGTACATTTATGCTAAGATTAAGGATTGGGCACTTTTATTGTTGACCACACAACTATGCAACTTTTTCATCACAGTAATAAAAAGAAACAACTTAAAATAAATACTTGTTATCGCAAACTGAACAAACATCACTGATATTAATGAAGTTACTGATGTGATAGAGAGATTGTTCAGTCAAGAATTAGGGAACAAAATTTTTAATTAGCTGTAAAACTTAAATGTACTCACACTTCTTCACATGAACTACAGTGATCTTGAACATCGGATTTGAAGTTATAGACACCTAGTCTGTGAGCATCTAAGAAGATTTCTCCCATACAGCCTTTAAAATATTCCTTGCTAATGTCAGGAGGAATCTGTAAGTTACAAAGAAAAAAGAATAAAATAGAAAAGCATGAATGCAAAAACTCAAGGAGAACTTTACAACACCAATGAAATATGTCTGTTTTAAACATGGAACTTTTCTGAGCTTCAATTCAATTCAATACCTCAAAGGTTTCATAAATTTATCAGTATTTTGTTCACACATATTAAAGCTTTTCTTAATTTAAAACAAAGAGAAAAAGGAAAAAAAATGGAATTTTAATCAGCGTTTTCTAGAAAATTTAATCTCCGCGACTTCCGACTCATTCACTTTGGACTGAAAATATACTTAGAAACAAGCTGAAATGTGTTGTTAATTGTTACAACAATATCAATATCTGAAACATAATTACGGGAATACACAATAAAAAGCCGTTTGGCTTTGTTAACGTTTTGTTACATATTAAATATAGTTATCTAAAACATTTTTAAACCTTTAAAAAAGGAAAACAAACCCCTTCTGCCAAAAGATTTATATCCTCTATTGGTTAAATGGATGGATTGGTATACATGCAATAGCCTATATGATCCTTCAGGGTGTCAAAACGCATAATATTCGAGATATTGAAAGTGGTGGTTATCTTTTGCTGCTGATGTTTATGCTAACACTGTAGGATAGTTGGCGAAAAATTAAAATACAAAATTCACATAAAAAAGTTCAGTCTTACTTTTAAAGAAGTGTGCCACTCAACTGCAGGTTAATGATAATACCAAATGCATACATACAAAAACATAATTATACCTGTTTTTTTATTGCTACCCTTTGTTGGAGGGGTGTGTGTGAGCCTGCAACTTACTTGTTGGTTCTCATTGCCAGAGCCAGCCAGATAAACGATAGAGTTTTCATTTAGGTTCATGAGAGAGCAGCCAGCACCCAGTGTGGCAGATACTTTCTTTGCAAGTTCCTCTTGTCCATCTTGTGGCCAGACCTTGAGCTGACCCACAGAGCCAATTCTAAGTTTCATTTCAGCAGAAAAAGAGGTGGTGTTGGTTTGATTTAATGTAAAACAGAACTAAAAATTCAAGCCTAAAAAAACAAATACACTCTGCTGACTAAAGTTTCATAAAAATTAATGAAGTCTGTTAAAATATTCTCTGTCACAAAAATATGTTGACATGGACGAACTTCCTAAATAAAGTTTCAGGACAAGATCTTTGCCTCAAAGTAAGTTTATTATTTTCTCTTATTAATTTAAAAAATACTACTTCATAAGATCAAAAATAGAAGGTAATAATAAGTGCAGCAAGGTTGGTCAGAAACTACTATTACATACAATTAAAGTTTGTGCTGGCGGTCAAGTCCTGCCTATTGACAGAAAGTTTACGTCTAGTTATCCCTTAATTTCAGTTAAAAGGTTTCATTAATATCAGACTTACCATTAACTCAAAAATAAGATTGTCTCACCTAAAATTACATAAGTGGTTGCACGCACAGCAAGCAGTTTTTGCTTACGGTAATTGTTAAGTTTTTTTAACAGCATAATACAGACTTTGTCTACCTGGCAAACAGTGAGTTTATAAAAAATTTTTATATTGTCATTTTTAAAAGTTTTTAATTCATTATATGAAAGTTTTATCTGACTGCATGTCAAGGGTTTTCATAACCTGAATTTTATTATCAGCTTAAAAAGTCTTATAAAAAAATATTCTGACTAACTATCAACTATCATTGTCTAATAAAATGAACTTCTGATTTTCACCTTTGGAGAAAATGAAAAAAAAGAGCTTAAGTGATAAACGCACCTTTTAGCCATCACATGATACCACATATCTGGTTCCAGGGTTTGTTCATGTGACACAGAGGCAACTCCTGACCCAGAATTCCAGCTGAACCGCACTTTCTGATTAGCTATATCTGCTGCTATAAACTCCTGCATTTAATAGAAATTAATATGAATTAAATTACAGTACAACCTGCCTGTGACATTGATTTTTACAAACATGGATTCATTGCACACCAGAAAAATGCAAAAACCTAATTCTTCTTTTTTCCCCAAAAAATCCTTACAAAACGTATTTACATCATACAAAAAATATTGATATCTCTAAATTTGTTGGAACAAATCATGTGTTAGACGGCCAAAGCATAACAAAAGCCATCGCATCAACAATTGGTAGTCATAAAACAAATCTATAAATTGCTTCAGCAGTTGATACATATAGTTGAATACATTTTCAGTAATTCATTCCCAGTTTTCAACATCAATATCTAACTCAAGTATCAACAAAATTTTCTTCAAGGATCTTAAAAATCTACTTTATATTTAGAAAAAAAACCCATCAAAGCTTATTAGAGAATAGCTACATGAGGAAAAAAACAAAGTTATTTTCAGCAGTTTAAAAACTCTTCTGTTACTCAGAAAAGAAAAAAAATATTTTAAAAGAGAAGAAAATTAAAGAACGCGTTAAGTGTGCTGCAAAATATAATGGAATAAACAGCAAATACTTATAAGAATGACTAAAAAGCAGTTACAGAAAGTCTCCTAAAGATAACTGTTATTTGAATGGTAGATATTTTAGAGACACTCTTCATTTCCCTGTTAAAGGAAAAAATCAACCTTGGAATTTCTTGATTCAGATGATAAAAGGTTAGAAAATAATCAGTGTGCCATTGAGATATAGATAGATACATAAAAGTAAAGAGAAAATATAGAGATAGATCAATTAATACTAAAGAACACCACTTTTATTTCAGAATAAAACAGAACTAGAAAAATTGAAAGCTGTTTTTCAAGCACTATCGAAACTAAAAGCATATGATGAACCTGTTCAAAGACAAAATATAAAAAACTACCAATACTGATGCCAAGCTAATCCGTATTATTCTGAATACTAATCTAACACAAATTAATACAAAA
Organism: Elysia marginata; assembly: GCA_019649035.1. Classification (NCBI taxonomy): domain Eukaryota; kingdom Metazoa; phylum Mollusca; class Gastropoda; family Plakobranchidae; genus Elysia; species Elysia marginata. Next base: position 230,417 of record BMAT01002950.1, read on the forward strand.
TGGTCGGACAATAATTCCAAATTATAAATTGCTTTGCTTGTTTTTTTATGTCAAAATATTATCCTAGAATTACCTTTATCCATAGAATTCCTAGCAGCATGAAGAAATCAGTAATTTTGCAATTTATATAAAAAGAAAAAGATAAATAGACAAATACAAATTTTAAGAAGTCTTTTTTCTTTCTTACTTTGTCGTGAAAGCAGCTAGAACACCATAAAACGTCTAAAAGCTACTTTCAAATGAAAAGATTTATCTGGTACTTTAGACCAGAAATAATTTAGTTTTATGACAATACAATAGAAGAGATTGGTGCTACATTCACCAGCTTATTTTGAAGGGCTTTTAAAGAAGAGAAGAGACCAGCAAGATAAACAGTAAGTTGTTGATGAGTCCATATAGATAAAATGCAGAATATATAATGCACTGCTTTATGTTGTATGCATACCAAAAAAATCAAATTAGCATTGTACAAATCTATTGCTCTTACCTCTCCTTTCTCCTATCAAAGCAATTACCAAAAAACACAGGAACATTGATTATATTATGCAATATCACTTAAGTTCACTACAGTTTAAGATAGCCCATGTACATGTTAGTTTAGTTTTATAAACAACAAATTATCTGAGGCAGTTTTTTTCATAACCTGTACAGAACTTAATACAATTTATGTCATTTAGAATAAAATGGTAAACTCATAAAAATAACACTTCATACAAGTTTATATAGATGTGAATTTTGTTTGGCAAAAATTATTTATGAAAGCAATCATTCCAAAAGACCGCATTATAAAAAAGCAAAAATGACAAAATTAAGACATTTATCAAAGCAATCAGCTTAGAATACCACAACCAAATGCAAAAAGCAAATACAACAAAACAAAAAAACCACAGCACTCCTCTCCACTGTGTAAACATGTGATCTATAAAATCTGTCTTTGCTAAATGACAGTAAAATTTGAAAGCTATCTGAGAATTAACTCTTTAAGCGGTCTCAGCATCCGCAGTTTTAAAAATTTAAGATGTTGGATGTTCCCAGCGGCCGATACATATAGTGTTATATTATTTTGTTTAGTTTGATATTTATACAATCCTGATTTTTTCACAACTGCTGTATTTGTCATCTGACTATCTTACTTCCGATTTTTTTAACTTTCTTTTTCATCTATGAGCGCCTAAAAAATGATTGGTTTAAGAGTTAATAGACAAAGATTTTAGACAAAGTATGGATTAGAGCATCCTTGAGTGACCATTTCAGCAGGACAAGCAATGCTGCCAAGCCAACACAATATACTAAAAAAAAATGATCAGATTTAGCTGTCATCTGTCAAATTGCTTTAGTTGAAGAAAAAAAATAAAACTTAAAATAAGGCCAACTCAGGATTTAAAAAAGTTACACCTGTGGCATTCTTAGGTTACTTACCTCAGGTGACTGTTCTAGCAACACAAGCAGAGCATCCGAGACACTTGATTCTGGTTTAAATGCAAACCGCACCTCATTTGTAGCACTTGGTTTTAGAGTAGATCTGTATGTGCGGAAGCATTGACCATCTGCTTTCAGAGACAATTTCATCTGCAATGGTTAAAAAGTAAAGTTGGGTCGATTTCCCTAGAACATAATTTAAAATGTCCTTATGCAGGATTTAATTTGCTAGTGGAAAACATTTTAAAAGCATGCTGTATTCGTGTGAATTAGAGCCCACTTCCCTAAAAAAGATAGTGAAATATTATTCAAGAAAGTTTGAGCAAACACTAAGAAATGCCCATTTTCTTGAATCAGCTGACACCGCGTATAGACATTTTTTGTGGGAATGTCACACATTTTTCTTTTTTTTTTCTACATTGCATGAAATTACTAAAATTTGTGGAAAGATGTTAAATTTCTTTATATTGGATATGTTGAGAAAAAGAGGAAAGGAACTATTTTTAAAAGATATTTTCGTTCAAATTTACAATTTCAAAGACCCAATTGATTTGGACTGACCATGGGACATTTGATACAAGTAAGGAATCATACATGATCCACAAATTACAATTTATTCATTCTCAGTCACTGTATTTCTCTCACTAACATATGGTTTGTGTCTGAATCAACAGATATTCTCCTTCACTGTTGTGCCTCCATTTTAAATATCTATTCATGTGATACGCTCAGGCTATTCTCTCTTCTTTCCATTCCCATTTTTTTCCCCATGTTTTAATTGTATAAACTGTTTGCCTATCTTTGTAGGAAAAAAGTATTGTACATAATATAAACCAGTGATACATACATCGTTAACCCTATGTCTTGCATCTCTGATCTTAGCTTTTAGTTCTTCCAGGTCATAGCTTATGCGCACAACTTTCCTAGCATTTGCAGACATCTTTTCATCAACTTTTTGCTTCAGGTCATTTACTTTGGAAACATCATCGGCAGCAGTTTTTGCAATAGCCACTGTTGATTTTTAAAGAAATGCATGAAAGATAGATAAAACATATAATGATTGATAAATATATCAAAACATATAAAATAGAATAGAAGGTGTTGCATAAATACTGAAACCAACTCATTTTTTATATACAGCTGACACTGTAACAAAGGGCACATTGGGACAAACTGCTAAAACGAAAATAAGCTGTGCTACAACAGACACAAAATATATAATTTTTCTTTGGTTTAGTAAAACCTATAGCGTCTTTAAGATCATCATCTGTTTCCAAAAATGATATTACCATGTTCTTTGGATTAATGGATTTTTATAATTTTGTCTTCTGGTAATTAAAATTTGTCAAACTCGAAAGATAACTTTTGCTTGAATATATCTTTTAAATCTATATAAAAAAATCTTAGGCGAGGGACATACCTTACAAAACTACAAACTCAAAAAGAAAGATGATTTAAAATCTATCTATTTTTAAATATTCTGTATTGATTTTTAAACAAGCTGTAAATAAAATAGTTTGAACATCTGCCTTCAATTTTATTGTGCTGTAGGGTTAACTTCTTTATTAAGAGAAAAAAGTGGCTCAATCCAGCAAAACATGATCACACCCTTTCAAATGAATCAAGTGTCAGTTACATGATTGCCATATGCTACAATCAATATTTAGTGGAAATATTAGTTCTCTTAAATTTATTAAACAAGCTAAAATTAAGCAGTTGCAGTTGAGATATAAAATAGCACTGTCTTTGACACAAGTCTGGTTGGGCACAGTGAAACGACACACAAAAAAAATCAAGCAACTGAATATAGTCATTTTTGCAACAGGGTGGTACAACTTTTTTGCAACTGGATAATCTACTGGAAGCAGTTGCATTCTAAAATGGTCAGGATTGCGGCAACTTACTACCATACACAGAAGTTTTTATGAAAAATAATCAAGCCTGTCCTTAAAAATGTGTTTTTCTCATTACAGTTTATTTCTTTCTCTTTTTCCTACTCGTCCATTACTTGAATACTTTTAAATTTTCACAAGGTCTGTGTCATGCTATCTGTTCAAAAAAACTTTAGGAAATTTTCCTTTCTTTTGAAGGTATGCGTTCATTTAAGGTAGTTGATTTGAAGACAATTTAAAAAAAAAATCTTTTTTTATCTAAATTAAGAAAATGTACAGCCATTGTTTTTATACCTATTGATTAAGTAGATTTTTCTGGAAACTGCCACTTTCATGACCAATGTTTAATTGTTTTACAAAAGGTAGGAGTCCTAAGGCTATAACCATCTAAATTGCATCAACAGCCAATAAGTGTTTGGGGATTGACATAATTAGCTAACAATAGATCTGACATTAAACCACCTACTTGTATCTGATAGATCATTGTTTATTTCAGGAATCTCTTTCAGTTTTTCCAACTGGGACTCCTCTTTTGTTCTGTTTATTTTCTTTAAAATGTCAAAAGCAGCTTGTGTTTTTTCATTTGCATCCTCAATGACTGGGAAAATGTTGTTTATTCTGTTAGAAAGATCTGGAAAAATAAAATAAAAAGAATCTTCTTTGTTCAAACAATGGAACACATTACACATCAGAAAGCAAAAAAAAAGTCACATCCTAACCCTACCAATAAACAACCAGATATCACCAAATAACTTTCCTCAGGCCATTTTCATACAGACTTATTTCATAGATGCTTCAAGGTATACATTTATGCAGCAGCCTTAATGAACATAGAGGTTGCGCTGCATACATCTATGCACCAAACATTAAAAATATGCATCTTCTATTGATTTGAGTTCTGAAAATTCAAATTCACTTTTTTTTTAAACTGGAATTTTCATCTTAAGAAATATGTACAAGACAGTAAATACAATAATTTTATTTATGTCAACACAGTTTGGCTGATATAATGTGATACAGGAAAGTCATAAAGTGTATGGGTGTGCAACTTCATTGAATTGAAAATACCATGCAATTCTCACAAAATACATAAAATCACATTCATATATCTCATCGCACACATAAGGGAAAGGGCAATACTTGAACAGATGGTATAGTTAAACAATAATATCACTGAATACTTTAAACAGTCCAGCTATATATACAATTTCAGTGTGCATTATCAATTAAAAAAAAGAGGATTTTTTTTTGCAATCAGTTTTCTACTTTAAATTTCTATTTAACTTTCTTACTTGTTTGCAAGAGATCAAGTCCATCAGTTATCTCATCAAACAAATCTTGATTGTCTTTTTGATCTGCTTGTGCTACATCTAAATCATCTTGCAAGTTCATCAGAGGTTCAGTCAGGTCTGAAAGATTGGGGGAGCAATAATGATATGACATGCTGTTTGAAAGACCTATTTGCAATGAATTGATTTTATACTACAATATTCCCTATTGATCCAATTAGTTGGTCGGCATTTCCTTATTTCAAGGTTTTGTGCGAAAAATCTCACAATTTGAAAGAAGATTTTTCTCCTAAGCTGTAACACCTGCCAGCTTATAAAATTTGAGGTAATTAAAAAAGCATATTTTTCTCCATTTGGATTCATATATCGTAAAAAAGAAGGCATTCCAAGAAATCCAAAGTGACGGCAAGTCATGTTAAAAACAAGATGTTGATTTCAACAAAATAAAATTGGTACTTTAACAAGCCTTGATTTTCAGATTTGAAAAGAGCTTTTAAATTGTGATCTTATCTTAAACATTATTATACTGCATCAATTTTTTTAAAGAAGTTGATTAACAGCCAGAAAGAGATGGATAGATAGATAGATAGATAGAATGATAGATCGATGGATGGATGGATAGATTAAATAGATAGATAGATAGCTAAATAGATAGATAGATAGATATATAGATAGATAGATAGATACACACACAGACAGACGGATAGACCGACAGATAGATGGATAGACAGACAGATATATAGAAAGGCAAGTTTTCTGGCTAAATTTCTCCTCCAGGGAGTTATTTTCTGCCAATTTTAAAAGCTTAAACGTAATAGTGATATATAAAAGAACTAACTTAATTGAAATCTCAAGAGAAAGGACATGTACCTGAAATCAAGAGGGTTTGAGTCATATAAAAAAATCCTAATTGACCCATTCAATTTTCTGAAAAGCGCATTGATTTTTTGGTTCAGTCACACTAACACCATACTTGGGGTGGCAGTTTTGCACATATTGAGTGTTAACAACTTGGTTCAAATGCTTTGAAAACGCTTTAAAATAATGTCTTTGCATTTTCCATCCCTCTGGTATTGTTACTGATAAGCCACGGTAAAGGTGAAACGTTTTGAAAATAATTTAGAACCATGTTACTTCAAAAGCTGTCCTACACTGAATAAGTTACAAAAATTCTGCACAGGCACTTGTGCTAAAGGTTAAAACCCCAAAACAGGTATCTAAAAAAGTCATAGTACTTTATTATTTATTAAGTTTGTCTCATTTGTTCAAATAGAGACTTTGCTAGATGTAGCCAAGTAGAATCATTCTATTTCTATGACATTTGTTTACTTTATCTAATTTGCAAAGCAAGTTCAAAACAAAACAGAAGAGAAGTGATCATGTAACGCTTATTGAAAGAGCTGCATTGGCTACCAGGGCATTGAGTATAAAGCATTACATTCTAGGGCCCAGAAGATTGGAACCATTTACCCTTGTCTGTCCAACAGTCTGAATGTTTATCTAGATTTAAATCAGTTCTGGAAATATACTTGTTTGAAAGCTCAGTCATTAGCAGAAATTTGGAATTCTAAATTTACAAATTTTCTTGTCCCTCTTTTTGCACTTCATATATAGATCTATAATTTTATTTCCAATTCATTTTTCAACTTTCAATTGTCTACCTCATCCAAGTTTTGTAAACTTGTATGAAAAAAATTGTGTAGTTTTTATTTTGTGAAGCACTTTGAGACATTATCTTATTGTAAAAGGTGCTATATAAATCTAGATATTATTAGTTTTATCATTATTATTATATTATTTATTGCAGCAATGGCTGTTGACTTTGTACTAGTTTCGCAGTAAAGGATGGAACATAAAATTGCGCCACTGACACATTAACCTATTGTTGTCACTTGTTCAACTGTTTGAACAACTTATATTGAATCAACCAACTTAAACTGCCTGACCATAAACTCCCCTTGACATTTTTTTCTCACAAAAGTAGTAACAAAAACCATGTCAGACAGTATCTTTTCTATCCCTTCATTTTTTTCTAGTCTAGATGTAACATTAAAACAAAAGAGTTACTTTGTGCTTGCGAAAGAAGAGTTTTCGCTTCAGTCTTGAGTTCTTTGCTACGTTGAATTAGTCGGGCAACCTCATCTGTCATATTTTCCACCCCTGCCTGAAATGCATAAAGAAAAAAATTATGTCAAAATTCAGTCCAAAATAAAATCAAAAGGAGCAGTTGAAGATAAAATGAGACATAAGGCATAGCACTAAGTGTTTTAACAACTTCAAAGGTATGAACTTCCCTTTTAATTTTTATGTTGATTGTAACGCTCTGTAATAGATTTTTTGTACTGAACTAAGTCAATTTCTAATCCAGTGTTGATTACCTAGTGTCTGCTATAGGCCCTAAAATTTCTCTTTTCATTATTAGTTTACAAAAACGTTTCAGGTTTAAAGAAAAGGATGAATCAGGGTGCCTGTTGAGCACAAAATTAATAAGAATGATGTATAATGAATGAATAAAAACTTTCCTTATCATGTCAAATTATTATCCATTGGATTGGTTAAATTTCTGCTTGTCCGTCTGTCTTCCCTGCCTATCTATCATTTTCTCAGTGTTTCCAGCGAAAATTTTTCAAAACCAATGATTTTGTGTGTGTGGAGGGGAGGGAGAGGGGGAGGGGGGTGGATGAAGATACAGCAAAGATGGGAGCTTTGATAGTGGGTCTGGGGCATGCTCATCTGCAACATTTTAAAACAATTATGCCTACATTTAGGCTATTTTAATCCCTTCACTGCTGAAGAATTTGTCTGCTGGTAACATTGAAAATTAATTTAAAAAAAATATTGCAACACTAAAAAAATCGCAATATCTGATTTAAGCAAAGGGAATAATCTATACTGGTTACTATGGGCATATGTTTTTCGTGGTAATGTGATTTTGACTGTTCATGAGGCTTAAAAAAACAAGAATTGTAGAGTGGTTAGCACCTCGTACTTGAGATCTGGAGCTTGTGGGTTCGTTGCCTGACCATGTCATGCTGCAATTGCCTTGGGAAAGCAATTTACCCTAACTTTCCCCAGTCCACCTACCTGTGAAATGGGCGCCTGGCTATAAGCAGTGCTTGAAATTTGTGAAATGTCAGTATTTGAGCACCTAACAGGCAGCCGTACTGTAATGCTCTGAAATATGAGTTGAATTTGCTCTAGTGTGTATAGGCCTGCTGGGGTAAATACATAAAGTTATGAGACTGCATTTGGCTGTGGAGGACTGTAAACATATTTATTAGACTTCTAGTTTTGTTCATAATCCACAGATGTTTACTTTGCAGAGATGAACTGAGGCAAATTGCTTCATAAACACAGAAATCCCCAAAATTACTGGTATGCAGTTTTCTTTTCTGCAGAAAAATTCTCAGAATTAAGCACACTGTAAATTTCCGCAGAAATGCAGAAAACTGGAAACACTGATATCTACCTTTCCAATTCTGTTTCTTTTTCAACCTCTCATCCTAACCCTTTTCCTTTTCTTCTACTGTTTTCCCACCCAAGGCAAATGTGCAATCAGATGTGGAAATTTTCTTAAAAGCTTGAAAGAACATATATATTTGACAATCACATATGTCTAGCTAGAAGCTTTTCTGTTAAATTCTAACAAATCAAGCCCTATGACAATATATATTTTTTATTTTAACTAATGTTCATCTTGTTATGAATTTTTAGGATCATGCTTTTGAACATGTTAATTACATCAATTGATGATCTGAAAGTCACTTACGATTTCATTAGATATTTCAGCATCTTCAAGGGCTTGGTCAGCGGACTTTCTGGCTTCTTTAATGGCATCTCTGATAGATTCATAAGCCTTAGCAGCCTTTACAGCATTTTCAGACTGATTCCTCACTAGTTCATAAAGGCTAATAGATCACCAAGAAAGAAAAATTAAATGATTAATTGCATATCATTCTTATTCTCAATAGTTTTTTTTCATAATTGACAAATATTTTGCAACATATTATTTTTTTGGTGAATACCAAAGATAAAAATTAGGAGCCCAAGCATATAGGCCTACATTGTTACCTTTGGCAAAATCACCACTTTCATCTGATAAGCTTCAAAGCACAAAGAACCTACAGTGAATCTAACTTATATTGCCTAACATAATTTAAACACAACTTACAGTTAATGACTTAACATTTTTTTCAATTTGAATGAAAGATATAACAAACTTTAAAAACTTATCACTTCAAAAAATGATTCAAATACATCGGGTTATATGCAATTTATTAGCCCTGACATACTCATCTAATTTTCCAGCTCGATCATTAAGCATAGCAGCATGATTCATTGCTTTCTCAACTTTCTCTTCTAGTGCAGGAACAGCTCGACGCAACTTGTTCACTTTCCCCCTCAGTAGATCCAGCGTATATGTGAGTGCATCTGTTCTATCCAAAGAAGTCTGAAAAATAAATGTTATGTCGTACATCAGTACTTTAAACAAGAAAGTGTGGTGATTTCTGTTTCAGATATATGTTTTGGTTTCAGCCCAAACTAGTTAGATATAGCATCTTTACTTTTGAAACTGTAGGAAATCCTTAGAAAGCAATTCTATAAGTAATTTGCTTACATTTAACCATCAAAGTTTTCTGATAATTATAAGAAACAAGTTAAAGGACAACCAGACCTCCAAATGAAATTAAATACAACATAATTTCTGGCTTCAAACCCAGAGAATGCTAAATGAAAGAAACAAATTTTTAAAAATTTGTGTGGCACAAATTTATATGGAAAGGTTATGTGACAGTCACCATGTTCAAATCTTTTTTCCTAAATAAATGAGTGGGGACTTTTGTTTTTGGTAAAAATTCTCTATTTAAATAATATGTAGCCTACTGAGATATTTTATGACCGAAATAACTTTTATACCTTTAACCAAAATTTTATCCTCTTTTTTTGACATTTAATTTAAAGAAAAAGAAAAAGCACCAATAAACTTCATAGACTTATAATTAAAAGACCCCATACAGATCAATGAAAAACCGATTCTAAGTCTTACAAAGAGGGCACTGTCTGCTTCTACGAGCAGGTCTTGAGCTTCTTCCAATAAACCTAGTGATTCTGAGGCCATTTCTTCTATCCTCTTCTTGATATCATCAAGAATGTCAAGCAGTTTCTGGACAAAAAGTATAAAGTTATTTGAGAATATTAATGGAAATAAAGAAATGGGTAAAGCTATGGTCATGCTTATTTCATATTTCTTAAAGTATCTGTGGTTGTTTTGAAAAGAAAAAAGAATATAAATGATTTTTTAAAACCCCTTTGCAATGCTTCATGCCTACAGTATATACTGTTTTTTTCATGACCAGATGCTATCATTGCATACACCATTTATCCCAAAGTACATCATAAAATTTTTAAGTTAGGCATAAGCTGTAGGACATTATGGTGTACATGATATATACAGAGACCCTGCAAATAGCTGAACACAATG
>BMAT01002950.1:270614-287368 GCA_019649035.1 Elysia marginata
AAAAAAAAAATTTAAATAATATTTTTAAAAATCTTCACTGCACAGCAAAATGGCATATATATCATTTTTATAAGTAAAAAAATAATCGACCTTGGACCTAAGTGACTCTTTCATTTGTTTAGATACGCTATTTTCAATTTTTGCATTTGATAAAAATGGCTCAGCTCATTTTGATTATTTTTTTACGCTAAGATGGGAATGCTGTTGCGAACATAACAATATGAGCTTGTCAAAATGGGGTATCTTTGGGGTAGCAAAGTGACCAAATCTTACAGTAAGAATGACATAAAGCCCAAGTTACCTTGCACACACACTGTCTGTAACAGTTATCAGGGTCTACACTCCCCGCTACATCACATCGGCACTGTCTGCAGTTGGGGTAACCATAGTAACCTTCAGCACACGAATCACAAGATCGCCCACTGTATCCCTCTCTACAAAGACAGTCTCCTGGTCTCTTAATGAATAAAAAAAGAAGAAAAACAAAATTAAAAACTACTAAAAGTTGAGGTTTCTTAAAAAAAAACAGAATGTTTGACTATCATTAAAATAAATGAACATTTTAAAGAGCAAGTCTTCAGTGTGTGGAGGTTGAGAGGGAGGGGGGTGACAAACAAAAAAAACATAACAAAACCAAGAATGGTTTCAAGCTTAAAAGCAAAAAGGAAATACTTCACTTTTAGATCTTATAAAACTTTAAGAGAAAGGATGTCATCCATCATAATTGCAACACCAGACATAGAGGATACAATGAAGAATAGTTTCAGATCCGCACACCTTGATGCCAAACGACTTAAAGCATAAAGCTCGAAAAAAGATCTTTGAATGAACAAAGCTTGTAATTCATGAGATGAGAACTTACCAAACCTTGTCCTAAAAGGCTGTCATCTTGGACACAATCGGCAGTGGACGAGGGACCCTTCATGCAGTTGCAAGGTCGGCACGGAAATCGCATGTCCTGAGTCATTCCCATAGGTCGGAAGTAACCAGGCAAACATTTTTCACAGTTGATGCCTGTAGTAAACTCCTAAAGAGACAAAAATATTTAAGTTATTGTGACTGTGAGTACAACACTGACAAGAAGTTCTGTTGTGTGTGTGTGTTGTGGTCATTGACATTTTTTTTAATCTCCCATCCACTTCAATACAACTGACTCAGGAGAAGAACATGTAATCTCCTGTGGTGTCCTGAGTCTCATATGTTAAACAGTGAGGAAAACACTGTCTTTCTTTATTATAAATTATTCTTTCTTCCCTCACCATGATTATACCAAAATCTCCAAAAAGATCAAGTTCATATAATTTTTTCTCCAAAATTTTTCTCGTCTTGCCTTCTTCTTTTCTCGTCTTGGATTCTTCTTCTTTATCTACATGAAAAAAAACTTTTTCTGTTGAGTCCTATCTACAACAATTTTGCAAGTTTGATTCATATTTTGCACCAAATAAAAATCTGTAGAATCAACTTGTGATGGCTGGTGTTGACCTTACAATAAACATCAGAAGGTTTATGGTCATATGTTGTGTTGATTGATTGTTTCATACTGTCTGTCTTGTATAAAAGTGATCTCAGGCTTATTCTGCACATTGATTGAGTTAGCAAACATAACCTAAGGGATAATCAAAAAGAGGAAACTAATGGTCAATCCATTTATGGCCATAAAGCCTTTAGCATCATTATTCCATATAAATCTTTTAACTACATCTGTATATAAATAGAGCCAACTGCATTCTTATTTAGCCCTATCTTTTCACATTTTCAATGCAAAATTTGTACTGTTTGATATTTTTTATTGCACAAGAATCTTAAATGGCAATAACGAAAGAGATTACATTTTGTATTACTTGTAACTAAAATCTTACCCGACAGTTAAGACACACACCGCCTCCGTCATACATGCCATCTTTATTAAGACTTAAACGTCTAGCCTCCACAGTTGCATTATAAACACACTCGTCAGCCTTATTATGGCAATTACACTCTGAAAAGAAGGAATGAGGCAGAAACTTTAACTTTAAATTGTCTGCATTTCCACTTCACAGTGTATTTTATAGAAGAGAAATAAGACAGGTAATTTAATTATAGTACGAATTAACAAAAATTCAAGTTTAAGTTAATCTGGACCTTGCTGCAGTTCTGTTCTCGTAAATTGCTGATATAAATTAATGATAATAATAAAAGTCAGGAAAGTGAATAAATGAAACTAGAAGAAAAACTAACCTTCACACCCGCCATTGTTGGAACCTCGAACTTGCCATGGTTTCTGATTGTATAGAGGTTTGCACAGCTCACAGTTGTCTCCCATTGTATTGTCTTCACACTGGCATTGCAAACGCTGGGAAAAAATATTTACATCATGACTTTTTAACCTTTTGCAGGAAAATTGTAGGCCTACTACTGAAATCTTTTAATGACAGAAACTGTTGACAGAATAGCTTTCAAAAAGCGGGGAAAATTCAGGAATTAAGTAAACTGAGTCTAAAATTGATTAACATTAAAAGCAGAAAAGGTTATGCAGGTCTTAGAAATGTGTAAACAAACCCTGGAGGTAAATGACGCCCTATAAAATATCTTTTTACAACATTCTTCCAAGTTGTTTTTTTTAAAGTGATATAATTAACCTCACAGAGAGTAATTATAAAAGTCATTCTGGGGGTGTGCAAAGCAAAGTAAGGCTACTGAAATGAAGATCTCGGTATGTGCAGAAACGTTCAAATCTAAATTATGACACTATAATTAATTTCTCATGCTGAGTTGCAAAAAGAAAGTTTTCTTCACCATTATTTCAAAATGTACTTTTGTAAACATGCAGTAAACATGCAACTGCAAGTTTTTGTAAAAAAAAATCTATATCAATCTATTTTCACTTCTGAGAAACTTCAAAAAAATTAATGCAGGAAAACGTTTTTGTTCAAAATACCAGCACCCCATAATCTGATTATTTTTAGATTATATGACTGTCTCAGATCAGGTAGGTCCCTGCAGTACAAGACAAGCGTGTAAATGTGTATTTCAAACTGTATAAGAAAACCCTTTAACCACCTATAGACAGAAAAAACCCTACTTACATCTCTCATAGAGTGGTGACGTCTGCAGAAACTAGCGTGGCCATAACATATACACTGACCACCAATAGAAATGTCTTTTATGGAGTAGAAGTACTGTAGGGTGAAAAAAAAAATGCATGCATACGATGCAAATCCTAAATTCTATTATGCAAACTTTCGTTTAAAAAGTATTATAATACATCAGTTATCTAAAGGAATAGTCCAGGTATGCCAACATTTTGTGCACTGTCTTTTTTTTTCTTTTTTTTAACATTATGCCTTGTTTGAAGATCAAGAAACTTGGGGGAAAAGTGTGTATGTTGAAATGCAAACAACAAGCCAAGGGAGTAAACCTGCTTCACACGAATGTCAATTTAAAACGCTCATTTAGTGAAAGTTTTTAATTCTTTTTGTTCATCGTTAAAAAAGGACAAACAGCCGCTTTGGGGTGGGGATATTTTTACAAGTAAAAAGATACAAATTACCACAAATTTCAACCATAATAACTATTATTAACAAACGCATTCTGTCATTTTTATCAGAAGTTTTATAACTTTGCATGAATCAATAAGTGTAGACCAATTTATAAACTTTAATTTCTGAAAGAGATAAAACTGAATCGGTTTTAAAAAATTTAGCTTTTTAAAATCAATCAAGTTACAGTAGACACTCTCTATTACCCTTTTTGTGACAGAGTCGTCAATAATATCTGGATCCATGAGATCTCCCAGTAAAGTTCGGATCTTCTGAAATCTCATGCGAATATATCTTGCTGATGTGAATTCCTGGATGTAAGATAAATGTGGAAGGTTATAGTGTACTTTAAAAGAACGATAAGAAATGTATTTTTTAAAAAGCAAAATGTTAGATTGACAGACAGGGAGATATATGGATAGATAGATAGATAGATAGATAGATAGATAGATAGATAGATAGATAGATAGATAGATAGATAGATAGACAGACAGACAGATACATAGATAGATAGACAGACAGATACTAAACGGACAGTGAAATAGACGATAGATAGGTAGATATAAAGATAGATAGATAGACAGACAGATACTAAACGGACAGAGAAATAGATGACAGATAGGTTGATAGGCTAGATAGATAGATAGATAGATAGGCTAGATAGATAGATAGATAGATAGATAGATAGATAGATAGATAGATAGATAGATAGATAGGCTAGATAGATAGATAGATAAATAGATAGATAATAATTTTCCTGACAAATCACATGGTCTATAGAGAGCTCAACTAATTAAAGGGCGTTTTAAAAAATATTAATGACGACTAGGAAGGCCTCTCTTACAACAGGTCTGTTTCAAGCTTGTTGCTGTCTGTCTTCAAGTAGAGTTTGTTATGGTTGTTTTCTGCTTCCTTCAGGTGCGTGAAATGTTCCAGTAAGTGTTTTCTCCAGTGCATGCAGCAGCTCAGAATTTCGGGGTTTTCTAGTCAGTATGACAAATTTTTCAGATAAGTAATGGTTTGCATTTTTTACCTTTCGTTGAGTATGGTTGGGGCTATTCCAGTATCTTTCATGTAATTTTGAACTTCGCATTTTCTCCTTGCAGTTTCTAAAGTCACTTGGTGCTGTTTTGTGGTTGAGTCAAAAACTTGAAATATGTGTTGCTTATAGGCCTATCTTGCTTTGAATTAGTTCTAAGTGTTTCCGATGTTTTTATTTTCATTTTTTTATTTCCTTACTGTTTTCCTGTGTTACAATCGCTTGATTGTTTATGCTTTCTTGAAGGTATTTGCCTTAGAGTGAGTAGATGTTTTTTTTCCTTTCCGTTGCAGAGCTGATTATTTTATCTTCTCTTCAATGACTTCATTGCCCTTCGTTATGATTGACGTGTTACGTTTGTTATGCACTTGTATTTTAGCCTGATGGTATTCTTATTTCTAATTTTGTGCAGTTTGTGGTCCGGCAGGAAGAATGCGTTTATCAAAGGGAAAAATGTTTTCTCGATGTTGATGGCAACGTTTTTGCTGAATGGCAGGTTGACAGTTCAATCAAAGAATTAGATATTTGAGGACTTTGGTTCAATGTACTTTTACTTTTCCTTTCGCCTTGTTGTCTTGGTCTTTGCTGTTGCTGTCGCTGTTCTTGATACTCAAGAGTGCCGCTCCTTCGAGTGCTTTCTTTCTACCTATGTTAGCTCTTTTGTGTGGCCACTTTCTTTTAAGATTGTATTGTACTGTTTTGACGATTCTTTGAAGATATTACTGTTCGGTGAGTTTTTCGAATGTCTTGTTTCAATTTCTTTTGTTAGCTTTTCCATGATTGAGGGGGTGGGGTGGTTACTTTGTCTGTCGCCAATGTAGCATACGCTATTGTCGTGTGTTTTGTGTTTTAAGTTTGAAACATCTAGGTAATCCACAGCTTTTTCTGTTTGCCTCTATTGTAATGATAAGCCCATTTTCTTTGAATATTTTGCATAATTTTCTACTTGTTATCTCCAGTTCTCTTGGTTTCTATTTTGTTATTGCCAGACTTTCCCTTCTGTACAATCTAACATCCATTTCAAGATGTTCTAACTGGGATAGTGATTAATAGAGCCCGACCAGTTTACATGTTTCTGCCCCACCGAAACTGCCCACTTACATCGAAGTCAGATTGTTTCTTTTTCTATGGCTATCCGTGTTGTAATTTAGTGTGTGTGATTATATGGATCTAATCTCTGGCTGATGGAGGGAACTTTGATGCAAAAGTTAGTGCTTTGAGCAATAAGTTATTTGAGATCGATAGATAGAAATCATTTTTGTATTTACTGCTCTTACATATTGAATAAGCATACTTCCAATCGTGATTCCTTTGCTCAAACAGAGGTGATGTGACTATGAAAGGTTTGAGCGGTGCCGTTTCTACACCAATAGTTTATTTTTCCTCTTAAATTTGATTGAGAGGGTTCCTAAAAAAACGTTGGAGTCTACAACACGAGAGGCTATGTCCGCTGATAACTCCAAAGGGCAGCATTTTTTTAAATTCTGAAGTGAGCTGTGCTTGAGCGACCCCTGCACCGACACATTCTATCTTGGAGCACAACTACTCCGCATTCGTTATCAATTCACACTTACTTTTCTCACTTCTCGTACTTTCCAGTTGTATTGTTATTTTGCATTACTTTCTCTCGTTTCTATTGCTACCGTTGCCCCACGATCATAAAAAGGTTGGTATTCGTAGAGCCCTCTTCAAGCACTTAAAAAAGATTACCTTGTTATTTACCAAATCTTTTCGTGATTAAATTGGATTTGTTTTGAATGAAAGATAAAAGTTTTCAGTGATTCATCTCGTAATTTCAAAGACACGTACCTGTTAAATGGCTTAAATGAGACTATTCAGCATTCTTTTGCATTGTTTTTCTCACCATTAGAATAACAGGTAAGTAACAATTAGTAGCGACAGCTCATCTTATAATTCTCGGGCAATTTAATATCCCTTTGTCTTGTGATCTGCCCTCCTAACCGTGACGAGTTCCTTTATCAGGTTAGAGCCTTTTCCCATTTGGCTTTCAGTTTCACCGCATACCGGACAATGGGCCGATGACCCGCTCTGAGTGTTCGCCAAGGTTTTGTCTGTGCGTGCGGGGGTGGGTACACCTTGTTGTTTGTATTGAAAGTTCCGCTTTCACACGCCGCTGACAGCCGATTCAGCAAAATGATAGCGAGTGAAGCGGATCGATCCCGGCCAGACAGCCCGAGACTGGCCGCCGCCTCTTTGAGGTCACGTCACTTTGAAGGTATTTTGTGCCTAAGTCCCCGTAAATCAACGGTCATTACCATACTGTCTTCTGGTTGACCTGACCAATGGGTCAATGCCATTTTAAATAAAGTGAGGACCCATGGGTGGAGGAAAAGTTGGGGGTATGAGATACCCCCCTCTCTCTCTCTCTCTCTCTCCCTCTCTCTCTCTCTCTCTCTCCCTCTCCCCCTCTCTCTTTTTCCCTCTCGCCCTGCCTCTCCCTCTCCCCCCCCTCTCTCTGCTATCCATCTATCTTCCAATTACTTTAGTGCATATTTGGCGCTTCCAATTACTTTAGTACATATTGGGCACTTCCAATTACTTTAGTGCATATTTGGCGTACTTAAATCCACGACAGCAAAACCAGATTTATGTTCTCTAGATATACAATCCTATAATCGACGTGTCCGGCAGCAACTTCCCACAAAACGTGTCGCAAAATATAATATTGTAAGAAGACAAAACAGTTACGACATAATCATCCACATGCCTTCATATCCAAGCACGTGAAACTTTAAGAATTGCATTGTATTTTGCATGTTGTCGCTTTTCTTTAGCATCTGAGACATTTTTAGTAACTACATGTCCATCATAGAGTTGTCCATTGACTATGTTCAATCTTGTCTAATGACTATGTTCAAAGTATAAAGTTGACATTATATAACGGGTGTAAACTGCTTTATCTTTAACTTAGTGTCCAGTCTTTCATTGAGCAACAGTTTTGACGTTTCAATACAACCAGCTTCTCGGTATGGCGAAATCACCAAAGCGCACACAAACCATTTAACTAAGCAAATTCCACCACAATGAAATCACAGAGCGCTTACCAGAAGGGTTTTGCTGGGGCGATAGGCTCCCGGCCGCTCATTGATGAGTGACACGAAGATCTGTGGGAAGATAGTATTACGCGAGGTCACTGTTACTGGCGAGATGGCTGGCTACTGAACAGATGGGATTATTGAGAGCATTATTGAACAGATGGGAGAGATAAACAGATACGTACTTTTAAGGGTATTTACGTTGTACTCTCCTGACAAATGGATGTCTTGTCTCTGTTGATGTGGTTTTGTGGGCAGTGAAAATATAGAAAAGACAGAAACAGTGGACAGCATGAGAAAATAGATAGGTAGATACATAATTATACAAAAAGAGGGGAAATAGAGAAAGGGAGAGATACACAGAGAATGAAGATGATAAGAAACAAGCATACAATTATGCGGAAAGAAGAAAGGAAGGAAGAGAAGTAAATATGAGCCACCCTAAAAAATATAATAAAAAAAAGACTGAAAAATGGAAAGAGGAAGGGGTGGACCAAGAGAACATAGGTTGAATTGTTGACATGGATAAATACATTGAAAGATACATGAGACGGATCAAGAGAAAAAGGGAGAATGGGGAGAAAAAAAGGAGAGAGGTGAAGACAGAGAGCGCGCGAATATTTATCAAAAACTTTATTTGGTTTTTTCGAGCACGCGCTAAAACAGTGCAAATAGGAGTTATGTATCACGTATCAACAAGTTTTAGAATGCTCTGATTCTTATTTTACAGTATGCTAACTTCCCCCCCCCCCTTGTGCTCCGCTTATTCTCTGTCTAAAATCTTTAAGAAAATTTAAATATTGTGACAAAGCTACGTTACAGCGAGACGTTAAGTTTTGCGCTAGACAACAGAGCTCAGGTAAAGCAAATAAATGTGCCGCTTTGGGCGACATGAGCTTCATCTAAAATGCAAATTGGCATTAAAGGTTTACTCCCAGCTAGATCGAGATCTAAACGAGACTTTAAAAAAAGATCTAGTCTGTCGCACGGATCAGACAGGCTCGTGTACACGTCAGTGTTACAAGGTTTTCTGTCTTCCTGTCATGTAGTAGTTGTATGGAAGTCTGCGGTTAATACATTATCATGCCTGTTTTGTGCCAGCAGCTGGCGGAGATTATAGTGGTCAGTCTAGCCACACGCGGAATTCCAAAACTACCAGCGGCCGTACGGTGCAATGTTTATGGACCAATTTGAATGACAATGCCCGTCATGCTTTTTACCCCTTTCCTATAAAAGAACGCGATAACACTGTTGTACAAGGATACTTAAATCCCACGTCTTTCTCATGTCTTCGCTTGACAAATCCCCTGGTCTTCTCATTTTTTTCTTTTTCCGGATTTCTTTCTATACTTATAACTGCTTGTTGGGTCAAGTCCCTTAAAAGTTTTATGTGCATTTCTCTTTTTCACGTGCCTCATCTCCCTACGTGCAAAAAAAATGTGAGAGATTGATAGGCTGGTAGATTAACACATATACAAAATAAATCAGTTGAGAGACATACAGAGAACAGCTTGTTGTGTAAATAAAGAAATCAGATAACAGATGCATAGATAGGTATAATAAAAACAGTAACATGTACCAAAAAAATAAAAAAAAATATATGGACGAACAGACAGATTGATTAGCAAGATATAGAGAGATGCTTTGAAACATAAAATGGGCAAGTTCATCAATAGATAGACAATCAGGCCTATTAAAAGAATTAAAAGAGGATAAACAGAACGGATAAAAATGACTAGCTAGAAAAATAATCTGTCTTTTTCACTCTTCTATTTTCTCGCATGCAGTCATAAAAGAAAAAATGCCTAACTTAAAGCCATATCATCGGAAAAGAAAATACTCTTTTTATTCTGACAAATTTAGACAAGCTGGGTTTTAAAGCTTAGAAGACTTTTGTATTTAAAAATAAAATCAATATCATTTTAATGAACGACAATAAATATCTCAGCTCAAAGTAAACAAGCATGTGAGACGAAAAGGTTTTCAACCCCGGATACAGCAATTTTCACGGCATACATACATATCAAGGAAAAGTATGCTTAAAATATTTACATAATAATTAATTGACTTTCATTCTACTATTTGCAAGAAAAAAATTCTTGATATAAGAAGGAAAAACTATACGAACCTCTCCACCTTCCAATGGGTTGATGGCTGAGTAGCGGGTTGTACAGATGACCTGATCGTCCCGCACGAAGACGGGCAGGCCTATTGTAGCGTCCATTCCGTAGGCGTATTGGCACTCATGATCGTTGATGGCGAAAAATTGCCAAGGCATGTATGTCTCGCCATCGATTGAGCGCTCAAGAATCCAGTTACCTGGCCTTGGGGCATTCGCGGCCTTCAGTATGATGTACGCAATTTGATAAACCTGCAATCACATAACAGCAGCAAATGAACGAATATTGTAACCAATGAAAATTAATGAGGGGTTTCTATGACGAAACGTTTGCCTCCATTTTTTTAAAATTTTGATAAAGCACCTGACCAATATTTTCATATGCTCTTCCAGACAGATGTGTCGTACTGTAAGCTCTCACAACCAATAATCTGAGATAAAAATATTTAGACAAAGAAAATAAACCTATTATTTTGCCCCCCTTTTCAGCTTTCTAAAATAGATTAATAAAAAGTCTTTTGTCAAGAAGACATATGATGGATTGCAACGAATCAATGCATGCGATTTGACTGAAACTCAAAATATTTTTATATACAGAATCGCAGCTTACAGAACTGCAAATCAGTTGGATCCAAGCGCCTTTTTTTTCTTAGATACTTAATCCTACTCACAGTTAAATAAATTTGCAGGAAAGACGATGGGTAAGCAGATGAAAAACGATGAATTTTTTAAACAAAGTTGTGGTTATATAGGGCCTATATTGCGGTCGAGGTATCAGGAATCATACTACTACAAGGGCCTATTGTGTACATGACAAAACAGAATCTTATTTTCTTAATAAACTCTGGTTCTTGGGCAACTTTACACAGTCAAATGGGCCTTCATAAAATTTTTAAAAAGTAATCGTGTGGCAAACCCACGAAGCATTAATGCAAGCTCCAGTGAACCCTGAAACACCAACCTCGCTGGTTCAGAGGTAAACAGACAATTTATTCCCTTTTTGAATGGCAAAAATCTTTTCCCATCAATTTCTCTTTCTACTCTAACTACTGTAGTAAACTGATACGGCTACCTCAAATGGTTTTTTATTAGAAAAAAAAAAGGTTGGAAAGAAAATACACCTTAAGTGTTTACATTTCTCGGTCACCTTGCTTTGAATGGGATCAGTGGTGTGTGAAAAAAATACTTAAAGCTAATAAAGATACCGAGCCTCAAGTATAGAAGAATGCCTAAAGTCGTAAAAAATTATTCACAATTTTGATGATTTAAAGGTGTCAGATTTTTTGCCGCATTCTAACGTTACATTTGCCAGAGGAGGTGATTTTTAAACTTTTCTGAGTAGGTGTAAAACAAAGATCAGACAGCATTGGTTCATCCAAAGAACTTAAAATATTTGGAATAACTTTCCTGAGACTATGAATGCAACATGCTTAAACATGTTTAAAATTCATCTTGATCATGAATCGATATCTCTTAAATATGATTTTGATTGATTTTTTAAACGATTTTTCGGACGTTTAAGGCTAATAATCCAATTCGGCCTTTGTAATGATACGATATGATCCGATAAGAAGGAGGGGTGAGGGGGAAGAGAAGAAGAAGAAGAAGAAGAAGAAGAAGAAGAAGAAGAAGAAGAAGAAGAAGAAGAAGAAGAAGAAGAGAAGAAGAAGAAGAAGAAGTAAGCATTGCAATTCACAGAAAACAACACTGCTAACCCAAATCTTTAGCTTTTTACGACGCTATTTGGTAAGTCTATTATATGAAAAAACAAAATTTTGGTTCAAACTGTTTTTTGGGACACAGTGCTAGTTTAGAAACAGGTACGTTCGTGTTGATAGCTCTTTTTTTTCTATGCAAAATTTCAGCGACAGCGGGGTTTACTTTTTACTTGTCCTGTTCCACCCTCTCTAGAATAGGCCTATTTACTACAGTCCGATTTTAGGTTATACATGTTTAAAATACTTAAAATGCGTTTCTTAGCGGCAAAGCTTACTTCTGCAGGGAAAAATATGAATCAGAGAGACTTATAAATATTCTTGCAGTTTCTCTACAAACTGTGGTATGCGTTTTGTTTGCGAAGCCAGTTTTGCATTCACAGCCTTGAACACACAAAATTGTATTAGTTTAACGGTTTCTTCGGCCCTACGGAAGCATAAATATTTGCTACAGATTTGTTCAGAAAGACAGTCGACAATTACGAACAGCCATTTCTTTCAATTAGTGGCATGAATGTCCGCTTTTGTCATTGTTTAAAGAGATTTTAGGACATATAGGCCTATGGGTTTATTCCACATACGCTGCGCTATTGCAATGCACTTTCTCAGAAATTTTGCATCTCTTTTAAACTACATGAGTTTTATATACATAAAAAAAAAATTCATAATTATTGCTACAGATGGTGGACACATTTTACACATTGTGTTGTTTTGTTTTGAATGAAGCGTCATTCTGTACCTGTTGGAGGTCCAATGTGATCGTCACATAGTTGTACTCAGGGCCGTTAGTAAGGGTCGGACTTTGCCACCAGCTCTGACTACCGTCAACGGCATTGCTAATGGGGTGTCTCAGCTCAGGGTTCCGGCTACTTGCATCACATATGTCACATTGGCGATTATCTGCTTCGAAGATTTCGTCATGCTCCACAAGCTTACAGTACACTTCTCGCATTCTCTGGCCGCAAGTGGCATTTACGGTGATTCTGGCACGGGTTGCTAAGTTGAACTGCACCGGGAGTAACTCTGGGGGAAAGCGAGCAAAAGCACATTAAGACAGATATATGCGTTGAGGAAAGAAGGTTAGAATACTTAAGCTGACGCTGACGAAATCGTTCAAAATTATGATGACAGCTGTGATAATTTGAAAATGTAAAAAAAAGTCTGAGATATAATTATGACGATCTTTAACGTAATATCGATGAATTACTAACATAGTATCGTCTATAGTTTAGCGATATTAAAACTTTAGCGGAGCATTGTTTTAATTGGCTAGACGGTAAAATCCCATTCCCGATTATAACTTAAACATTCATACAAACATGCCTGTAACCGTGCACATAGTTATAGACCTATTGAGCGAGAGTTTAAACATTCTTTAGAAAATGTGACATCTCTTAAAAGGATAGACAGTTGGAAGGCGAGAAACACGGTGTCGCCTAAAAATAAGGTGGGGCTGGCTACAATGTATAGACATATAGATAGATAGATGGATAGATAAATTACGTGATATGTAATTAGATAGGTGGGTAGACAGAGAGATAAATATATAATATGCATATCAGTTGATGGTTAGGCACACAGAAAACACGTTACATCAATAGTAGGAACGAAATAGATACATACAAAAGGTTCTTGATAGTCTGACAAAAAAGTACAGAAATGTGGCACATGTACAAGGACAGAAGGAAAGAGAGAGATAAAGAGAGCGATGGAGCGAGAGAGAGAGAGAGAGAGAGAGAGAGAGAAGCAGCAAGGAGATGGAGAGAGAAATAAGCAAACAGACAGAAAATCGGGAGAGAAATGACCAGAAAGACAGATCATAAGAGCGAAATGATGAGAATATTGGAGAGGTTCTTTTAGGCATGGCTCAGAACGACTAAACCGTGTTGTTAAATTAAAAATTAAACAGGAATGGGGTAAAACAGTTTCATCCAAACTAAATCTTCAGGGTAATAAGGCACATATCAAACGTCCATGGTAAGTTCTTTGTCGGGTATACACGCTATCCATTTCGATAAGTCGCTGTAGAGCCTGCTCCCTTAATCTCAAAGTAATCTTTTTGCGCTCCTATTTCATCCACGCTAAGCTCCTTTGATTTGTTGGAGAAGCAATCTCAGGTGTGTCTCCTGGCTAGACGGTTCAGGTTTCACCCAACACTGTTGTTCTCTTTGCACGAAAATGATGCTCTGCTCGTCGGCTATGTTCATTACAGATTTATAGTCTGAGGGACCTTTTGCCAGGGGAACAAGATACGCTTGCCATTTCATCAAAGATGTGAGACATATAAAAACAAAATGAATAAAAAAAAAATTAATGACCTTTTTGCCTGACTTCCGGCATACGCAGTTTATAAGCAACAGACAGTAAGCTCAAACTCAACACAAGGCTAAATATGTAAATGTCTGTGGTTCTCACACCTGGGATGTTTTTGCATACTAACTGATTTACAGGTGTTTCTATTACACCATCCTACAGTTTGATAATATCCCGTAACAATATAAGAATGGATAAAGTAAAATTGGGCATTTTAAAAGTCTCAACATCGAAGTCTTTATCAAAGACGCACTTGCCTTAATCTATTTTTTCGTCATCAACAGCATTTCAGTTAAAGACAATTAATGCGGAATCTAGAAGTTTGCTAGGTACCGAGGGCGCAGGCGTTTGTGAATATTCTTTGAATAATTTTTAGATTTACTGTACATTACAAGAGGATGTCAAAAAGAGAGTTTATTCTTTAAGTCCGTGCAGTAGTTAAAAGTAGGTACTGGTACTTAGCTTAATGATCCGTTCTAATTTGGCTTTTGATGGGTAAACTTTAGGTAAAGTTTTCTCTGTTAAAACTAACCCCCCTCCTATCTTTCTTTTCTTACTTTATCCCCTTTCCCCCACACACACACACTCTCTCTCTCTCTCTCTCTCTCTCTCTCTCTCTCTCTCTCTCTTTCTCTCTCTCTCTCTCTCTGATGGACTCTCAACAGACACATAAATCCATTTCGTATTTAATATCGCTTTGCGAAAGCAGCAGTGTGTTTTTCAAACAAGGCTTAGACAAAATGATGATAAAAAATAAATAAAGCTGACCCCAGCCAGGTATGTCATTTGTCCTAGCAAGGGCTATCTCTATGAAAACATGTCAAAAAGAATTTGCACGCATAATGACTAACACAGGGGCATTATCTCTCTGCCCAGAATGTAGACCTCTATGAGTCACAGGCCTAGATAACACAATGCATGTATGTACAACCATTTGGCTCATCGCCTACGCCACTTGTTTGCTGTCTTTAAAAAAACCTGCATAATAAAACAGGGAGAGTCATACCCCTTACACCCAAGTAAAAAAGTAAGAAAAATTGTTGTTTTTTTTGTTGAAACAAGTAATGGAAAAGCTTATGTCCGCATAATAAAAGGTCAAAATTTTTTCGTGGTGACCAGGCACACTTTAACATATTTGATACATAACTTTTTACCGTTGTTGATGTAAGATTGTATTTAAGTCTAATTCAAGTACTTATTTATGGCCGTTGATGTTGTTAAGTAATTCACTAATATTTTGGGGGGTTGTTCGAATAGTTTTTTAACCAATTAACTATCATTACATTTAGTGCATCGAATTCAATCGGTCATTATGAAAAGCAAATTTTTAATCATAGACGGAAAATGTCTATTGACCACGCGTATAATTATACAAGCCATATTATTAAAATAATGAGCCGTAAAAATGTGGGATCAGTTTTATTGCTTTAGGTAATCGTTCAGGCCGATATTGGTTAACTGCTTTGCTTTGATGTTGTTGCAAAATGGAAATCTCTCGTTTGTGATGATAAAAAGTTTTTCAGAAACAACACAGAATGTTAAAGTGCAGTGAAAATGATTTAATGCCATATATGTATCTGACAAACAACATCCGGAGCCTTTTTAATACATTTAGGACAAGTCACTAAAATTACAGAATATGTGTGTTTCAAAATCTAACAGTTATGGTCCAGGATAAAGCACGACTTAATATCATCCAAACTAGCAAAGTTTCAGTAATAATTTTGTTACACTTCTTTATATTTAAATGGTAGGCCTATTTCGAGTTAAAATGACACACTTTAAAATTGTATGGAAAGAAAACAGGGTGATAACAAATTAAAAACCGTTTGTTGCACATCCTCGTAAAATATTGTGTTTATCATCGTTCCCAACATTTTGTCATAGCCTCATGTTTTTTAAAAGATTTCTAAAATAAGACACTTTACACACGCATCAAAAACACTCTACGATGGCAGATGACCTAGTTCAAATTTATAGCAATGCAGACAATGCTTGATAAGCTTGGAAATGCTATATCTCGGTCAACAGCAAGCGAGTAACGATTATCCATTACGAGAATAGGATTTTTAAGAAAGAAAAAGCAGTGGAGGAGGCAGCGAACAACAAATTATCTTTTGATTATTTTACAACAAACCACGCACAAAAAAATAACTCAACGAACCCTCTGCAAAAAATCTGGCAATTGAAGCAGATTAACCGAAGTTTTTTAAAAAGAAAATATTACTACATTATATTCAAACTTATAATTACAAAAACCTATGTCTATGACAAACGTAAACAGAATGTCAAAGTTCCAATGTTCTCTACAGATTTTGACATCTGCTGTTTGGTGTCCAAACTGTCTACATTGACAAAGGCCATGCCAGCGGCGTGTTACCGAGAGTGTCACAGTAACAGGGAGGACATGTCCAAATAATTTTGCATTCCTCTCTATCTGGCTTATCAAGCGACACTCGGCTGAGAGTGAGATGAGGCAAGAGAGAGCCGGGCGATAGGACGGTAAATATTTGCAAGGTAAGGGAAGCAGGAATGGACAAATAAAGACTAGCAATTTTTAAAACATATTAAAGAAAAGGATGAAGGCAAAAAAATTGAGCCAGCGAAAGACAGATGGAAGTAACCTTTCTTAGCTTATCGTTGGGGGTTAACATTTTCCTTTCTCCGAGCCCGATTTTACCTAGTCAACGGTTCTTATAACTATTCTCTACATCACATTAGGTCATTATTTTATCATATATAAAAAAACCACTTAAAGCATTAAAAACAACGAATTTGGGATTGCCGAAGCTGTAAAAGTGCCTGTAATTTCACTATTGTAAAGACGTAGACCTTCCAAATTAATTCTTTAGAATAGTAAAAAAAAAAAAAGGCTATCAACAACGAAAGCGGCCAAATTCGTGATGAGAAAAAATATAAGTATCATGCCCATGATATTCACCACAATGTTCTAAGATAGTCTTTTTGCACAATGTAAAAGTTCCCTCTACCAAG
>BMAT01002950.1:346631-361646 GCA_019649035.1 Elysia marginata
AAATGAACCCTGCCGTTAATTTTTAAACAATTGTTTTTTTTTGCATTCTTATATTTGCAACATGTAATCTTTATTGTGCATGTTTGGACTTAGTAATCTTGCTTCTTTTTGTATCAAACAAAGGTTTAATATTTAAATATTCTTTTAGTACCTGTATGTAAGATAAATTAAATTTTCACTGATTGCAAAATATTCTTTAACTTTTAGGAAGAAGGTGATACTCGCCTTGCTGTGCAGGAAGCCTTGTCTATGATGTCAGACGCCTTTCGTAACATTGACAGCACACACATGGCTTTGATGGAGGCATTGCTGCTTCAAAATATCGACAAGGTTACCAGTGCTAAATAGGATCAATTGATCATAGATATTCTTTCAAACCCTTTGTCAACAGATTATTATTCTAAATATTTTTGTGATTTTGTACTCACAGATTTTTAAGATAAGGGTTTCAGAATCTCACAATTTTAAAGGCATATTCAAAATATAAAACATAACTGTTTTTAATTCTAACAATGCTTTATTAATTACACGACTTGTAAGAACCCTATAAAAAAGGCTTCAGGATTTTTAGTGTGATTCTTTTTCTTTCTTTTTTGTTTTAAATGGATGAATGAATGATTACAGCTCACTTTAACATTATAATAAATTAAAATTGGTATTTTATAGTTTATGGGTACTAAAACAGTAAAATTGTTAATGCTGCTGTCTATTGTTATTTGTTTTGTTTTTGTTTTTTTGTTAAACCAAAGAATGCATCATTTTCCCCTCTTTCTTCATTTTCGTCACATGAAGTTTTTGATTGTTCTATGCTGTCTCTCAATATTTGTAGGAAGAGTATCAGGCTCGTGTAGTTTCCGTCCAGTATGCTGCCAGGGTTTTTCCTTCAAACCATATTCCCTCAAGATATGTGCTCATGCTTGCTGCTGGAGATATGTAAGTAGCAGATCCTTGAAATTACGCAAACAAGGAATTCTCTTAAAATAAAACTCTTCCTCCCCCCCCCCCCCAAAAAAAAAAAAAAATAGTTTATATTGAGCACGAACATTATAAAGAGAAGAGGGACTAAAAATCTGGTTTATATTAAACAAAAGTTTATCTAAAGCTGTAGCAATATTTTGAATATGAGATAATGGTGACCAGGTATTTTTATCTTTAGCTGAATTTTTATGTGTGTGCGTTGAAAATATTTCAATATCAGGTATAAAACTACCAATTTCCATTTAAGCCATGGCATCTATTAATCTGCTTTTGAAAGATTTAAGAAATTTATGACTGTTATATTATTTTCCAACACTTATCTCAAAATCTCTCTGTGAAATCATAAATCAAAAGAATTTTGACTGATTTTTTAAAAACATATGATATCCTCAGCAAAGATGATGTGAGAGGAGAAGCAGTGAAAGCTCTCAGAGGTAATCAGGTTTCTGAAGTGGGAAAGCAAAAGGAACAAAACGTCCTGCCAGACTTTGTGGAAACAATAAGTTATGTCCAAGAAAAAGTAAGATTTTCGAACATTTAGGATTTTTTTTTTATTTTCGTCTTCACCCTTACTCTTTAATATGTGAAGTTTAATCAGCTAACAGCCGCCGTCTTTTAGGCCTCTCCATTTGCTAATCGTCAAGAAATATATGGAACTAGCTATTGACTAAATAGAGCAGTTTCTTTCCTTTTGTAATTTTTCTTTGTAACAAGCTCAATGCAGAAGCTTTAAAAAATGTCTCAGCTGCACTTTTAACTATAATAGACATTCAAGCTTATTTTTATTTTAAAAAATGCCTTGCGTTATTTCTTAAGTGATAGCCTACCCTTTATTACTGTATGTTTAAAATCCTGATTGTAGATCTAGTTTTCTTGTTTCTTTGATAATTAAGCTTTAAGGCTCATTGTTTGCTCCTCCTAATAATTATTGTAAACTAAGAGATTCTCCCAAAATGTTTTAAAAAAGAGATGATGATTATGAAAATAAATGGTTAAATAGCTCCTTGTTTATCAGTCTCTGCCAGCCATTTCAACCTTCTAGGTAGCCATAAAATAATCAAGTCACACTTGGTGGATTTTAAAATGGAAGGTTTAAATTTTTAGCAACATGAATCAATTTGTTTTTAAGTTAATTTTTTAATTCCTGATTATTATGATATGGGATAACTCATGTTTTTCAAACTTCCAACCAGTAGAAAAATATTTAAAACCTGAAGAAAGTGTAATATGAATGTTTTTTTTTTCAATATAAAAAGATCTGAAAGGATATTATTTCTGAAGATTTGTTCTGATAATTAACACTGAGGCACCAATATTTTTGT
Organism: Elysia marginata; assembly: GCA_019649035.1. Classification (NCBI taxonomy): domain Eukaryota; kingdom Metazoa; phylum Mollusca; class Gastropoda; family Plakobranchidae; genus Elysia; species Elysia marginata. Next base: position 348,932 of record BMAT01002950.1, read on the forward strand.
GGCATTGATGTATGTAACTTGTGGAATCTTCAAATATTTTCAATAAAAATATAAATGTCTTGCATTCTGTTCAAATAAGTCATAAGTCGAATGGTTTAGTTTTTAAATATAGGCTTGTAAAGTTAAGTGGGTGTTGAGAAGTGAAAATTTTTTTTTATTTTAGATATTGACGCTAAAACCATTTCTAAACATTTTCATGCCTAATTGATGTTGAAATTTCATGTTTAATGTGTTTATTTTGAATTGGTGGTGGTTGCCAAGGCCTCAATACCTTTATAGTTGTCTAAACTTAAAATGCTGTTTTCTCCTCTTTATGAAATTTCACAAGTCGTAACCCTGCCGATTTCAAACAGCAATAACTTCATACAGAAGGATCATAAAGCTTTTCTGTTTGTTGTATTTGAAAGCAGATAAAATCATCATTTCTGTGAAACCAATATCTGACTATCTTCCAATTTCAAATTAAGACTCATTTAAACTGGTTGCAAGACATTTACACTTTAAAGATACCATTGGCCTTTTCTGCATAAATGGGAAATCGAAAATGATTTGATTTTCATTGAAAAACCTTTTTAACAGTGTAAGGTCCTACACTGAAAAATTCATGAAAAAGCTTGCCAAAATAAGGCTTTCCTTATGATGTGTATTGATAGTTATTTTTGCTTTTATTTCTTTTCTGGTTTTCCACTCCCTGCTTTGACATTATCCAATACTTTCTTGTTTTAAGTTACTTGTCTTGTTTTCAACAGGCCAAGCAAAGAAAGATGTCCAACCACAGGTACATTTCGGGGAACACCACTCTACCATTCAATCCATTGGCATACAGTGAGGTAAATCTTGAATGTTTGTCACCCAAGTTATAGTTAATCATCCAGCTTAATTCGCTATGTCCTCACTGATGTTGTTAGGATTAATTAAATTTGTCTTTTTTGTATCTATTCTTATTTGCTATTATTCATTTTCACCATAAAATATTGTTTAATGCCAAACTGACCAGAGCTGCAGCCTAGTTTCCATCCTAAAAGACATAATTTCCAGCCTAGTTCCCACCCCCAAAGACTACAGCTGCAGCGTGAATTTTCAGCAGGCCCTAGTTGTTAGCTAACACTCTTTTTCTAGTGCATAGAAGGCAAAACCTAATGTACTAAAATAAGTCAATAAAAATTCACTATGGTGAATAAAGTTTCTTACAATGACTTTTATGGCTAAATTTTGTAATTTTGTGTGTTTTAAGCTGTTTTCAGTTGTTCTGATGATAGCATAAACCAACAAGTAAAGTTAAGACCAATGCAAACTCCAATGTCAACAAAAGAAAAGAGAGAAGCACAACAAAATATGAAAAATTCAATGTTAAACTAACCTCATTAAATGCTAATTTACTTGAAAAAGCTCCATTAAATAATATAAAATAAGATTATACTACAATACTTAGAGATTTATATCTCGACAGCCACCTACGTTTGCTTGATTTCTACAGCTTACATTAACTTTAGGTCTTAATTACCTTTTTTATTGATTTTTTTTGAACAACCACTTTTTATGTAGAAAACAAAACCTTTACGCTCACAATGGAAGATCTTTTGCTTTGACATGATTTGGACAAAATTTGAATTGGCTTAACGAATGGACTATTTTTTGTAAGAATACCTGCCCTTTATCCCTTTAGCGTTGGATTGCTTAGTGAAATAACTTGTCTTTGGTCCTTGACGAATAGAAAATTTTTACTTGAATAGGTTTCTCTGGTTTTTAATGTGTTAACTTGAAAATATGGCTCATATTTTACTCTTTGTTTACAAGGAACGACCTGTCTTGATTATGACAACTGTTTCTTGGAAAGTTTAAAATGTAAAATCTGGTCGCCGAATCATCTTTTTGAAGGATGCCGAATCTTCAATGTTTCTTTCTTCTTCATGTATTTAAGAACCATGAAAAGTTTTTTGCTTGTTGTGCTTCTTTATTGCATGACTTGTGTCTATGAAATTTGTTTTACATGAGATGCCACACTTGGCTTATTTTCAGGTGTTTTTTTCTAACCCTAGAAACATTACATATTAATTTTTGCATCATAATTTTCCTAAGTGTTAGTGCTAAAAATGAACCTTCCCATTTAGCCCTGCAACACTTCTAAAATTAATCATTTGGCTCCTCTGAGTATTGACTTGTCTTCTGTATTTCACAGATGCTGCTCTACCTGCGGATGTGTTTGGCCCAGTCTGCTGGGGTTGCTGTAGACTGGCAGCTTGAGAACCTCCCTGAACATGCCCCAGTGGTGGGCATGAGGGTCAGAGCCCTGTTAGATCAGTATCCAGACCAACATGGTCCTATACAAGAATATGTTCGCATGCTGCAAGAGCTACTTACAGTCACTGCAAGTAGGTCTTTTCACTTACTTTGCAATCTGCAAACTAAATGGGTTATCCTTTTTAGATATCTTAAGCACAATCCTTTATGTGATTTTGCTAAGAAATAGTTTATGGCATGCTTGTTACCTTTGCAGAAAAATGAACAATCTCAATTTTATTGACTTACTTTACAATATTTATGCTTCAAATTCAATCTCAATTTTATTGACTGACTTTACAATATTTATGCTTCTAAATACTTTAAAAAACTTGTTCAGAAATTTAATAAAGATTTTTTCTCTACCAGGTGGAGAGGTTATGTACTGTCTGTTGGAGATAGTTGCTATGGTACCTGACATCCTTGCTCAAAAGTTTGTCCATCATCTGGATTGGCTGAAGGTCAGCTTAAACTTGGCTTGTCTTGTTTTTTTTCCTAATTTGATTTTTAGATTTTGGTATACTTTTTTCTCAAAATGTTAGTATCATTTGTTTTTACTGAAAATTGAAGAAAACATTCTTCTTTCACTTTTGATTTCAGGCTTAAAGATGTGCAGAATTCTTTTGTGCAATTAGTAAGAACAAAGTTCAAGGCTCAATTAACTATTAATGGCAGCAGTATGTTGCCAAAATCAAAGTTGTCATTGAAGAATTTTGATGAATAATTTTGTCCAGTTATTTCCAATTTATTCAATTGTCAGTACATTAATATCAAGCAGGTTTTCCAAAAGGATTTATAATATCACTCTAATAAGTTATATTTTCATAAGAGTGAACGATTTGATTCCTCGTTTGGTGCATTTTTATTGGCTAAGTGTGATTTTGAGTTTCAATTTTAAAACAACTAAATGTTTCGCATCCAGGGAGGATGATTAGGATGTTGCAATTATTACTTTCAAACGAATTGCTGTTTTGAACAAACCTTTTTTTAGGTTCGAAACATCTAAAATTTTGTGAATCTTTCACAAATTTGTGGAAAGATGTTACAATTTTTGTTGATTTAAAATATAGAGAAAGGGAAAAAATAGACCTTTCAATGGCATTTTTTCAAAAAAGGAATTTCTGACTTCCGACTCACTCAACATGGATGTAAGATGTATCTGAAAACAATCTGATTTTTTAGGTCAAGTTTAATTTTTCTTAATAATTGGAGTTAAATTAAATTTTGTTGCAAATTAAAATACAGTGGTATACAATTTAGTCTACCAATATGTTTGAGATAAGGTGAGAAGAGACTTCTTAGAGATTCTTAGTTTTTTTGTTTTCACCATCTCAGAGATTCCTTTTTCCTTTTTTTATGATGCTGTTTTCTTGCAGACTTTACTTTTTTCATGATAAATATATGCTTATTTACAAGAATATGTATTAACGCTATGTATATAGGAATTATACGTTCTTTAATGTTGCCTGTATACTTCATACTTTTAATTTGTCACTGATGAGTACATGTTTTTTTTTGCATGTTTAGGGTATGCTCAGTAGCTCCAGGGACGATCTCAAGCAGTATGCAGCTGAGCTGTATGCCATTGTTAGCTTCCATGCCAGCTCCTCAGAATCATGTTTTGATGACAAGGTTGATTCATTGCTGAAGTCTTTACATGACAAGGTGAATGTAGTACTTATTTTTTAAATCCTATTTTATTTGCTTTTTTTCCATAAAAGGACTGGAGGTATAAAGATACATGATTGATTCATTGTGCTTGAATATTTTTTTAAGAAAGAATATTTGAAAAGGCCACTGGCAAGCCACAAAAAGTAATAAGTCAATCTTTTGTAAAACGTAAGCTCAAGCATTTGGGGTTTGGGAATGCTTATTCAAAGCTTTCTGAAAATGCTTAGTTGAATATCAAGAAAATTCCAGACATCAATATCATTCTGAAACAAGGCAGCTATTATAAATTTTCTTTCAAAGGAAAAAAAGGTTCAATTTTGCAATTTAACTTTTTTTTTTTACTCAGTAGGCCTATCTTCTGCATGTGATTATTGTATTTTTTCCTTAACTTTTTTCTTATTTTGTAAATAAACTATTAAATCTTTGTTAGTTTTTAAATTTTCTATTGACATTTATTTGGCAGGATTGTTCTGCATTAGCAACCACCATGATTGATTAGATATAATTTATGTATATGGCCATTACAAGGTGAATTTTTCTCGTAGCTTAATTTTGCACAATATGACTTTCTTTATCACACATCTTTTTTACTTTGCAGAACCCCGAACTTTGTCTTGGAGCTCTTCTTTGTCTTGGATATCTGGTTGGACTGAAGATGAAGTATTTAAAGTAAGGTTTAAAACAATGAGATCTTTTTAAACATACCGATTCCTTTTTTTGTTACAAATAAAAAGGGTGATATCGATTGAATAATAATTTCTTGAATTCTTTTTAATGATCTTGCAGGGTTATACTGAAGTACATCATTTTTTCAATCATTTAGCTAAAGCATAATCTTGACTTTTCATTGATTTTCGTTTTCAGTATTAATAAAGATAACAAAAATATATGTAAAGTTGCTCTCTTTAAGATTTTTTTTTATCTCGTGCCATTTAAACTTATTCATTGTTAATAAATATTTTTGAAGCATGTCATATAATTGTGATTTGTTTTCCCAGAGATGCTGGTCAAGCAAGTGAAATTTCCAGCAATCCTGTTCTGGTCAAGACTACAAGAACAATTAGTATGAGATCTGATTGTCTTGTCATTTAATCTTCTCTTCTTTTTCCTGTCTCCTAAGAATGTCTGTCCTTGGGAAAGTTTTAAAAATTATTCAGATTTTTGTTGTTAAACAATGTTGTTATTTCCATAGAAAATTCAATCCAGGTAGTGCCAGGTACAGCTCATACTGAAAGCTATTGATCCTTTCACTTTTTCCATCAAGGCATCTAAATATTGATATCCTTAAGTAAATGTGTACAAATATTCACCTATAAAAATGTGAGGTTAGGGAGGCCAAACAAAGTTTTTACTCTATACCATTATTATTCTCACCCAACTTACATTGGAATAGAAACATATGATAAGATGTCTCACAAAATTTTTTGAGATATGTTTCCAGTTGCTATAATGTGATAGGCATCATTTGTAGGGGGGGGGGGAGGTTGCTCTTCTCTGATGTTTTTTCCTTTAAGGAAAATTTATAGCTGTTGATCATTAACTTATGTGAAAGGTTAAAAATTTTTTTAATGCAGTCATTAGCTTTTGTAGAAAATCCATTTTTTTAATTTTCCTGATCATTTAGGTGTTTACTACTGATTGAAAAATTGTGTGTTGCTTTTATGTTTGCTTTTTTTCAAAGTATGGCTCAATGTCTAAACCATTTTTATTATTATTTAGGTAATCTGTTGAAAGAAAACAATGTCTCACTGAAAACAACTGCATGCACTGCACTCGGGGAAATGGGACGTAATGGCCCTTTGCCTGTTGATGCCGGGAAAGATAATTCAGAGACCAGCTCGTCTGGAAATGCTGCAGAACAAAATACAAGTGAGACAGTATCTGATGAAAGTGCAAGTCCCGATGAGAAAAAACAAAAGAAAGAAGAGAAAGTGAATGAGAGAATCATCACAAAACTGTCCCTGGTGACCACACTGGTTGGCATGATCAAAACGAGTAATGAGGCAAATAAGGTGAGTTCTTGTACTTTAGGTTTCACTTTCTTCTCCAATGTATTTAGGTGGGGAAGATGCATGGCTTGAGTTTTTAAGCACGTTTATATTGTTGCTGAAATATTTTACTAGTTTTTGTTTAATTTGTTATGAAATTATTCTCGGTATCTGAAAGGAGAAGCAAGATCAGACACAAAACATTGAAGTTAGTTATCCCAGGATTATAAAAAATATTAGATTTGCTCACCAAAAAAACTAGTGAGATGATTTTATTGTATTAAATAAATCTTGTAAATTCTATTTTTCTTTTTTAATCCTAACTAATTTTTTTTTTACTGAAAAGTTTGTAAACAGTGAATTTGTATCTTGTTCAAAGGCACTGTGAATACATAAAGTATGTACTTTAAGAGAAAAAAAAGGGAAATTTAGACATAGATTGCAAAATTGCTTTGTAAGAGATTGCCATATTGTGCCTAGGCCTGCATTCTATCAGGACTGTGAATATAGAATCTGTATCAAGAAAACTTCCAAATAAGCAAATTTTGCTTTGCATTTCTTTTTGGTAAAAATTCATTCTCATGATATTTTGTTTACATCCAATATCATGTACTTGTATTGTTTGTTTAACTGTTCAAAACTTTTTTTCCCAATGTTTGTGTGGCTGAATCAGACAAAGGAAAAGGCTGCAGCATGTTTAGGTGATATCTGTGTCGGAGATGCTGATTTTCCACATCGACGCAAAGCTATGGGAGATCTATTTAATGCCATTCAAGTATGATTTGACATTTCATAATAGGGCTATTCTGCTCTTCTCTCTTTTAAAAAAAAAATTTTGTTTTGAAGATTTATTGTAAATCATAAATAGTTACATTGGCACCTAACTGATTAATCATTGAGAACATACTAGTTGTCTTGCTTGAGGGCTTTAGGTGGGGAATTTACCTTTGGTAGCATCTCTGAGCCTATATGGCCAATGATTATGTTTTGTTACATTAAATTCGTTGAGAGTTTTAAAAAATAGAATATTCTGCACATGTCTATGAATTTAGACTTTCATGATTGAAAGTCTAATAAGAAAATTCTTCTTTTTTTTTCTCATGCCTTGTTGGAGTTAAAGATAACATGTGTTGATGAAATGATAAAAAACTAGAACTTGAAATTGAATTTGAAATAAAAGATTCTTTTCTAATATGAGATAAGACAGGAAATAAAATTCAATCTTTTGCATTTTCACGATGTTTCATGCTGCAGTCAAAGCAAGTTGAACTTCAGTTTACTATTGGCCAAGCACTTGTAGATATGGCCATGGGTCCTTCATCCCCTAGAGCTCGCTACATCTGGACAACTTCAAAAGTTGAGCATCAGGTAGGTTTTCATGCTCTTTTTTCCGGTTTATATAGTATGTGCTGAGCCTGTTTGGGATATTCCATTTTTTTTCTCTTTATAAATGTAGACTGTCGTGCTTTAGTTTTAGTGTAGCAGTTTGAAATTTCCAGATACTTAAGACTACACAACTCTGAGCAGGAGGCATTCTAGAAGCTCTTAAGGCCAGTATTAAATAAGTTTCTTATTTTGAAATGTTTTTATATTGTTTTTTTTTTCTTTTCAAAAAATTGTAATAGCTAGGAACAAAAACAGATCATTTATTTAATTTTTGTTTTGTTTTTTTTTCCCTCTAGAAAAAGGTGACAAGCATGAAAGATGATGTAGCCTGGTTTTTACAAGAGCTCTTGTCCAAGTACATTTGTCATGCCAATCCTCACTTGAGACAGGTATTTTTAAACTGTTTTTATTGTATTTGAATATTCCACCAGTTAGGGATTATTGAGAACTGTAACGAAATTTGGTTTTACTCAATTTCAGTCAATGAAATTTGGTTTAATAGAATAGTTTTAGAGTAGTGTCAATGGGTTTGAATAATACTATAGAATTTATGTTGTCAAAAAATTTAAGGTAGATGTTATCTGCCTTAAGGTGTCAATAGAGGCCTCATATTTTTGTGTTGGCCTACTGGATTGGCTTTACCTATTTAATCAATTAATATTTTTTAAAAATTGAGAGAGAGAGGCACAATACTGGACAAGTGTGTTTGTTTTTAAATACAGAAAACCTTTTTGACTTACATCTCCAGAGTGCCTGTGTATGGTTGCTTACCTTAGTGAGAGAGACAGGCCATCACCCAGCTGTGCAAGCATCTCTTTTGGACATTCAGAGGGGCTTCATGAGGATGCTGTCAGAAAATGATGGTAGCTGCTTACTTTACACTTTCGTAATAGGATCTTAAAAAGGATAGATATGATAAAAATATTTTATTGTCAGTTCAGTCATCTTCTTCCTGCATGACTTTCCTGTTTGCATTATGTTTAAGAGTGTAGTAAAAATTTAGGGTGCTGCATATTTAGAGCTCACAACATCAAGAATAAATTTTATCTTGCTCTTTTTGTCTTGCCCTTTTGTGGGAAATCATGTATAATTTTTTTTTCCTGTTTTTTTTGTGGATTTACTTGTGTCTCATTGTTCATTTTTACACTTTTTTAAATGTAGATTTGACAAAAATATTCGATTGTCATTCCAGCCATTTTCTGGCAGCTTGCTTTCTTATTTTCAGTATGCTTTGTAGTTTGAAAAAATATCAAAAACTACATTGTTTGAGCTCCTATCATCAAATATAGATTTCTTTTTTTTGGTAACTGCGGAGTGGCATTATGGTCTAGTGGTAGACAATTAGGTTCGGAATAAGAGGTCCAAGTTTTAATTTCTGGCCTGAAAGGTTGAAATTTAGTCTTTGAGAAAGGCTATGTATACGCATTTTCTAACCTCACTCAGGCATTACATGAGTACCAGGCTATGAACAGTGAGAGATTTGGTGGATATAATAGAGAGGTGCGCTGTTTAACTGCTGCTGTTCTGTGTATTTATAAAATATATTGGTTGTAAACGGCCTGTCAGACACCCATGCAAAGTGCTCAGAGCATATTCATGAACGGATTAAGCGCTATAGAAAAAAGCGCTCTTTAAATTAGCCTGCCTTTTTTGTCTCTGCATATTTAGGAAATATGACATGTTGTTCTGTTTGTCTTGGATTTACTTGTGTCTAAACCTAAGTGCATTTTTACACTATTATAATTGTAGAGATTACCCAGGACATGGCAAGCAAGGGTCTTGGTCAAATCATGGAGGTGTGCACACCAGGTCAAAAAGACACTTTGGTGTCTGAGTTAGTGGAGACACTTATGACAGGAAAGAGGTTGGCATATTTTAATATTTAGTTCATTTATCATTTCTCAATACTTGATTTTTTTTTTAATGTTTGCTCTTTGAAAATATGTTGCTGACACGCTCAAAAGCTTTACTGTACATTTTAGAGCTAATTCATGTTTTGGCATGGATACCAAAGTCAAATACCATGCAAAGCTAAATCAAATTTTGTCATCGGTACTGAAATTACTAAGCATCTAAAATGTTAAAAGACAACTTATTTTCAAATAAATAATTATATATTTGGTCGTATATGTCAAGGAACCACAGTGCTTTGCTTAACAGACTCACACTTTTTGTAATGAAATGTATAAACACATAAGTTTTCACTTTGAATATAATTTGTTTTTGCCAGGATATCTAAGAGTTATGTTGAAAAAAAAAATAAATGCATTTTATGTAAATGTTTGTTTGGTTGTTTTTTTGTTGGTTTTTTTTTGGCAGCACTAAGACTGAGGTGAATGCAGACACAACTATTTTTCAAAGTGGATCTTTAGGAAAAGCCCCAGATGGGTAAGAATGAAAAACCACAGAAGTACAGGCCATAAATCATACCTGATGATGAGATATAGGGATAGAAGTACTTATTTCACATTAGATAACTTCAGTATTCTTTGGTCACTATGTTCTTGGAGCTCTATAATTAGATTAGCATTTGTAAAGAAGCTAATTTAAAAAAAAAACCTCTTACTTTGCTTTATTATATGATTATCTTTTTACATTTAAAGTTACTAAAGATGACTTTTTTGAAGACTTTTGTCATGATATCTTTTGCAAACAAATAGAAGTTTTCTTTAACAAAGAAGCAGTATCACACAAATTGAAAAAAAGAATTTTGTAGATTAGAGTTTTAAAAAGTGACAGTAATGTCACATATCTGTATTTTTCCATTTTTTATGCTTCTCATAAATAATGAACTAACTAGATTTTTTTGGCCAATGATGTAAGTCTGCACATACTGTAGTGGTGTTAAGAAAACATCCTAACAGATCTGACATTGGTCATCTTTTCTCCAAAATTAATATGCTCTCTCTTGTCATGAACCATCATTTTGACCTGTAGTATTTTCCTATGTTCTGCAGCGGTGGACTATCAACCTACAAGGAGTTGTGTGCCATAGCTACAGACTTGAACCAGCCTGATCTCATCTACAAATTCATGCACCTAGCCAATCATAATGCTACGTGGAATGCTAGAAAGGTAAACGTTGCACGAAGTTCAGCCGTTAGGGATTTGAGCCAAGGAAATGCTTGGGTTTGCTTCTACTGCCCATATTCTCTGTCTGTTTACCGATGCCGAAAATTTTAGTCTCAATCCGACCAAACCGTAAAAAAGCGTAATCCACCTCTGTGGCTAGAACACACCGGCTTGATTTGTCGTAGAACATTCAGGTTTTTTAAGGTTTGTGTTGATTTGTTTGGACTTTCGGCATAATAACTATTAACATTAGATGATTCAAAGTTAGATGAGCAAAAGCCACAAATCTATAGTGCAATGCTGTCTGAACATTTGATGGAAGAAAAAACAGTTTTTGTAATACCCGATGCGAAGGTTAAGATTTTTTCTGTTTTTGCAGCAAGGGGCGGAATTAGCGGAAAAGGTACCTTTCAGAAAACATGTATTACTCATTAGTTTAGTTTCAAAATCATGTAAAACTTTGTATGGGGAGTACAGATAGGTAGCTGCACATATTCCTGGAGTTTTGAACCAATTGCTTGTTTCAAATTTGTTGCAGTTAAAGATAAAGTGAACGCTAACGTTTACAATTTTTTCCACTTTAACCACAGGCAGCCTGTGAGAATTGACCTCGGCCGCATGAGGTCAAACCAGAATAAACTGTAATTCTCGCTCCCTCCTCACCCCACAGGTACACAAACCGTGCACTTTGCTTTTATAGTGAAAACAACGACAATGCTTGGGTTCATTTTCGGTTTCGGTTATTTGTAGATTGTAGTACAATTTAAGTTAAAAGATATTATTAGCAATTTCATCTTATGACAAACAGGGAGGTGTCTAAAAAAATTGCAATATAGTGGAACCCCTCAATTAAGGCCCCTTCAATAAAAGATTGCCCAACCTAGGTGATTTCAAATTTAAGGTCATCCACTTGTTTAAGTATATCCACTGTATCAATATTCCTGGATGTAAACTGCAAAAACTTATCTAACCCATTAGCAACACAGAATAGTTGAATTGCAGCACAAATGCAAGATATTAACTTACTACACCATAAATTTTTTAACAATACATAGACAATGACTGCAAGGACATTAAGAAATCATATTCAGCCGCTGCATTGGTGTAACTTTTCTCAATAGATCAACCATAGTTGATTCTTTGCTCATATGTTACAGGGCGCAGCGTTTGGATTTTCGACCATTGCAGCCCAAGCTGGGGAGCAGCTAGCTCCTTACATGCAGCAAATCGTACCTCGTCTCTACCGCTACCAGTTTGACCCGAACCCCAAGATACAGCAAGCTATGTCAGGCATTTGGAACGCTCTTGTGCAGGACAACAAAAAAACAGTAGGTTGTCTAACTTGGATTTTTAGTGTTCTGAAATGAGAATTTTTACCAACAGAACTAATGCAGGATTGTTTTTCGTTTGGAATGAAGTTTGACATGAAGAAGTTTTGTCTGTACTCAACCAAATATTTATATTATGACATTATATCTCCATTCATGTCAGGTCTTGATTTAAACTATTGCAATCTAGTCAGTTTCTGGTTTTCTTTTATTCCATTTCATGTTTTTGATTTTTAGAAGCTTTTAACACGCAGAAGTTATGGTTCTTATGCAATTTTATTAAATATATCTACGTAACACTACATTATTTGAGACAATGGGTCTTGTATTGTGTAGACCTGGTTTTTTTCTGACAATCGTCGGAATTCAGACAATAACCGATGTGAGCCAGCCACCCTACCCAGGCTAACCTATATTCGTAAAATAAAAAATTTTAAATCAATAATAATATATATTTTTGTTATCGATAGTATATAACGCAAACAGAACCTCACAGAGAGTCACCATCGTGCGCTGTCGCCGCCGATGTAATTATAATACACTGGTTAATCCCACAGACAGAACGGTGAACCCCCCACCCGGGAGACTGTTTGCCACATGTTGCTGCAAACCATCGTCCTCGTGTGTATTCGTCATTTTATTTTCCAACCCTGTATGTCGGCAGCCTTCTTCGCGCTTAGTTATTGGCTTGTCGACAATTATTGTCGGCAAAAGCATCGCTGGCACAGTAAACTGCGAATGATTTTGGCTCGGGAGGAAGTTTGTATCACGCGGCCCACAGAGGTCTGTTAATAGACATCTGTGATCACGTCACGCATCCGCACGCAGCCACGCTCAGGCACGCTGTTTCTTGTTTACAACATTGGCGGCGCACTTCAAAGTCGCTCTATTCAATCTAAACCCTTTGCCTTCAGTTAGATACTTAATATAATACACCTCTGCTTATCGATTTGTCAGGCACCATGCCTGAAAAGTTTGTTGAACGAAAAG
>BMAT01002950.1:420217-452347 GCA_019649035.1 Elysia marginata
GATCGGAGTGGGTATTATGTTTTTTTTTTCTTCTCAAAACGGTGCATTTTTTTATTAAAAGCGAAAAACAAAACAACAAAAAAGGAATGAAACGAATTGAACTCTAATTTTACTTCCGGTGCGATTTCAACAACGAAGATAAAAAAGTTTACAAATCGGTTTTGCAACATGCGCGTTACGAATTTTCCATTATGATCTGTGTTTTTTTATTAGTGGAAATCAGAATCTTAAACAAATTTTGATCAACTTTATCGACTATGAGTACAATTTTGATAGTGCAGAAACTTATGACTATGAGACACTATGGCACCCCAAAGATATTGGTTAATTTTGTTAAGTCTATCTATGTCAGTCTATGCAGACTTTAAAGCAAGAATTGGAAAAAACAAGATCATCATACAAACAGCTACAAAGAATTTGGAAAGATAAAAAAAACTTTTTTTGAAAGATTAAGATAAGACTTTATAACTTAAACTTCAAATCAGTATTGCTATAATAATAGATGTGAAACTTAGAATGCCACAGTTGTGACAATAAAGAAAGTGCGAACCTCTATCAACAGATGTATGCGGGGTATTCTCAGATCAAAATGACCTTACAAAGTGAGGAATTGATAAGTTTACGAAAGGACGGGACAGAAACCAGGGAAGGAAGAAATATAAAATAAAAGATGGCGTTGGAATAAACTAAAACTGCTAGCACATAGCAAAAGAGGCATGGTCAGGTCTAGAGAGACATGGAAGAGATGGGAAACGGGAAAAGGGTGGCATCAGCTTGGTGAAGGGCATTGAGGATTGATGATGAATAGAAAAAACATGAATTTTAGCACAGCTTTCAAAGATTGCTGTAGAATGGAAGTCTTTAACTCTGACTCCAAGACTATTTTGTTGTGTTTGAACGTTCAGAACTTTTGTCCCTCGTTTTTTTTAAAATCATCACAATTTTCATCCATCTTTGTCATGGAACCTGCATAATTTCTGGGCATTTTGCATGCTTTGCTCGAACAAACACGAATTGTCTGGCATGCCTATTTTGTGACACTATCTCAATCAATGTCGCGCATACGGCATATTGATGTTTGACTTAATTCGCATCAAATCATGCAATTCTGCAATGAAGCCGAGATCATGATCTCAAATCTGGGGTGCTGAACGTTTCTTTGAAAGTGTTTTCTTACCAAATCACTTTCTGTGCATGAAAGAATTATCCTCCCTTGAACGTGAAATCGAGTTCTACAATGCAAAGAGAAAACTGTGAAGAGGTCAACTAAATTGTGAGTGTTTTTTAGCTCTACTAAAACATTCATCTACTAAATGGCTAGTTGTTTTCAGTCACAACTCGTAGCATTTCAAAATCAACTTCAACATACATAAGTAGCCTATATGAATTTTATGCAAGAGTGCAGTCTTGGCAACTGAACTTAGTTTTTGTTAGCATCTCTTTTTATTAAATTTGAATGAACTTCGTAGAAATGGTTGATACTAACAATTAGAGTTTTGTGTAAAATTTCAACCCTAGTTTTTGTCTTGGCTTAAAAATAAGGCGTCTACATACATGTAGCCTGTACCAAAAGGTTTTGGATTTTAGACATTGAAAAACAGCTTCTTTACCAGAACCACAGCCTTTGTTTTATTGTTACGGTGGTAGGTATATCGTCAAATTTTAAATTTTGAAATTTAAAATTTTCGTCTGCACGAATTTAGAGAATAAAAACCAAACATCTAAGTTAATATTAGTTCTCTCTCTCTCTCTCTCTCTCTCTCTCTCTCTCTCTCTCTCTCTCTTTCTCTCTCCATCTCTCTATCTATCTATCTATCTATCTATCTATCTATCTATCTATCTATCTATCTATCTATCTATCTATCTATCTCTCACTCACTCTGATTGTTATACACTCTTTTCATTTCTCTTATTTTTCTTTCCTTTACCTCTCAACTTGCACAAGTTTCCTCTCTTTATTCAGATAAAAGTACAAATAATTGTGGCCGCTTCATATTGTTTATCTCTGCATGTAGACCATACAATTGTATAGTGCGGAAGAAATAGGCCTACATGTATTCCCAATTGTCGCCACAAATAGGCTTGTAAGACTAACTATAAACGGCGATGGCATTCATCCTGGATAGCGTTGAGCAGAGGGTAAGGTCCGACATTGCAAAAGGACCCACTGAAGTCATCCAGGTCTATGGCCCAGACCATGACACCACCGTAGCCTTTAGATCTGGTGTAGCGGACTTTTTCCCTGAGACTGTTGGGGCTGTCGTAGCCCATCCACTGATTGCCGAGCACCAGGTATGGCACGCGCTGATCCTGCAGGAAGTTAGGCTGGGCGTCAGCTTGCTTCAGCATGTCACACACCTCGTAGTAAGACGCATAGCCTGTCAATATCAAGTTTAGAGTTACAGAAGTTAAAGAAATCTGGCTAATAACGTTATTATTTTAATATTAACTTGTAACGTTAATCAGTCCAGTCCGGATGATTTAAACCCCAAGGGAACACAGTTTAATTTAAGAATATCCGAAGCTCAATTTATCAGAACATTTTACAGAAGATGGATACAATCTGTAATCCTTATATAGCTCGAATTGAATATTTAAATTATCCAGGGTCGAATTTTTTTTTGACACAAGCGTAAAAAAATTGATCAACCTAGATCAAAACTTTAACTCGATTTGAAACCAATTCAGACTGAAATTTGTGGGAATAAGGGTATTCAAATAATCGATAGTTGATACAAGTTTTTCTGTGCCTAAATTTAAAACACGTCTCTTTTTAGCCTGATCAAGCCTGTACCTGCTTCTCTCGTGAACGGGCCGCTGAGACCTGGAGAAGCTGGGGAGTTCACTGCAGTGCTGCTCGTTGTAAGGGTGAAAGAGCGGCCATATAGCGGTAGTCCTACAACTAATTTATTTGGCGGACATCCATTGCTGACCCAATAACTGGCTGCCCAGTCCACGTTCAGCTGGCGCTTGTCATCTGAAATAAATTGGGCTCTTTGGAAGCTGTTTTATTTGCCTTTAGCTTTCCTTTTTCTAAAAAAAATAATTGCCAAGTAGTGTCTATATAAGTAATAGGCTATCGCTTAAACTTTAAAGACTATCTTCTCTGGAACAACAGGGCCAGTTGGCACACGATTTTCAATAAAATTGTTTGTAAAAATTAATTTATGTAAAGGTAAAAACTAAAACAGGTCCAACTTATTTGTAACTATGCAAACCTATCTTTTAACCAAAATTCTAAGTTACACAAAATATATATCTATCCATGATGTATTTTACTTGAACATGGAGGTGCGTTCATTACGCCATGCGCTGTCCAGATTTAAAGGAAACTTTTTCGACTATATAAAGTAAAGCAAATTTTAGCTTGCCTCTTGTGTGTTTTGAGCACTTAGTCCTTGGAACATGATAGACTTTATGAATGGAAGTTTTAACCAATGTTTGTGGATCAGTGGTTTGGGTCGGACTCATAATCTGGCGGTTGCAGATTCGATTCCCAACCACAACTGAGGTTGTGATTGCCCTGGGAAACTAATTTATCCACACTTTCCTCTATACACCCACTTGTAAAATAGGCACCTGGTTATAGACCTTTATTACATGAAATTTGTTGAATGTTAGTATTTGAGCGCCTAACTGTATTGTAATGCTCTGAAATATAAGTTGAGACTATAACCACAATTTTTTCATTGGGGCAGTGGTAAATATAATAATGACAGTTTTTCCAATCTTTTGATACCTAAATGCAGACCTTATAGAGGCATTAGGCTTGGTCACAACGATAAACAAAAATCCAGACTTTTTTATTACTTAGATTTACATTCATTTTGGACAAATGTTTTCCATTCTTTTAAATGATTAAATTGCCTGTCCAAATAATCTAGAGTCAAGAGCTAGGCCGAAATATGAATATATGTGAAGAAAAACAAGAACAAAAGAGAGAGAGAGAGACAGAGAGAGAGAGACAGAGAGAGAGAGAGAGAGAGAGAGGGAGAGAAAGGGGGGCTGAATAAGGCATATCGATTATACATTATGAGAGAGAACGATAGAAGAAGGGTAAACTGAAGAAGAGGAGCTTAAAGGGTGTCGCACTTTTAAATGCTATAGATTATAAATTGAGAGAATGTGGAACAGGCAAGAAAACAGAGTTAAACAAGGATGATTTGGAAAAAGATACTTGAATGCTCATAGGTTTTAATTTTGTTAATGCGGTAGGGAGGTGAGAGGGGGAGAGTATGAGAGAGAGAAAAGAGAGAGACAGATAGATCGATAGATAGATAGATAGATAGATCGACAGACAGATAGATAGATAGATAGATGGATAGATAGATAAATAGATAGATAGATAGATAGATAGATAGATAGATAGATAGATAAAGAGGGGGGTGCAGAGGAAAGTGTTTTGAAAGTTCGGCGGTATTGCCCTACCGATAGACGATCAATTGTTGCTGCCCGCGGGCCGTCGCAAACTAGTTGAGAACAAAATAATTGTATTTCAGATTACACGAGAGACTAGCTAGAAAGGGACTCAGCGAGACACCACACAACTCAAAATAATCACCAAATTGTCTCATTCTAATGCGTTGTTTTTAAATAATTCAATTTTTAGATTAGCTGGATCTAAGAAAAACTTAGCAAAAAGTTGTTTTTTTTTTCAGAGTAAAATATCTATCTTTACTTTACACTGATGCTAACCATTAGTTTCACTGGATGTAAGCTTAGGTTGGGGCAAACAACTTATCACTAAGACTGCAAGTAGCCAGGTTTGAAAGTTATACTAAGGAGTAAAGCGTACACTCTGTCGTTATACAGAAAATTCACAATCCACAGCACGTGGATGTGGATGTTCATAATACTCGTAAATTCAGCGCACTCGCTCGTCTTCAAGATAAAAATCCTACTGGTTTTTACTTACCACTTTCAAGGTCTCCGGCATACAACGGGCTGTTGTGTCCTGTGACGCTCTCCCAACTGCCATGAAGGTCATAAGTCATAAGGTTGATGAAGTCTAGCTCAGCACTGATCGCTGGTATGTCGTAACCTTTGTCAATTTTTTCTTTACCGGCTGCCACTGCAAAAAGTGAAAGATGGAACTGAAATGCCTTTCAGTTGTCAAAGCAATAGTTACCCGAAATGGGTTCGTCTGTGGTTTGAACAGAGAAAATATTATTTGATCTCAAACTCATGTGCCATTGCAACATGCCTCACAAACCAATATTTAGGCCCTCGTTGTTTTTGTTAATTTTTTTGTGTGATTTTTATTGTCCTTTTTGAGTAATTCTTTATTCAAACAAGAATTTACCTTAGATGGTGATTTCGAAGAATGTCTTTCGTCATTGAAGGATCAGGTTATTTACTTATACAAAAACGAAAATTAAATTGCTCTTGACCATACAAACTACTATCCAACCTGCCGCAGTGAGGAGCAACGCCTGTCGGTTAGTCTGTATACCCTCAGCATCGAACGCTGCCCTCAGTTCTTGAACAAGAGCCGTGAAACGATTGCGATCCTCGGGCGGGCTGCCCCTGTCGGCCGGGTATTCCCAGTCCAAGTCAAGCCCGTCAAAGTTATGTCCGCGCAGAAAGTCTATGCTGGTGGATATGAAATGAGCTCGAGTCTGTGGCGTGGCCACCATAGCTGTGAACGGTGCGGATGCCATGTTCCAGCCGCCAACAGCCAGCAGGACTTTAAGCTCTGCGTTCTGCTGCTTCAGGTTCGTCACCTGTATGCAAAAAGTAGAAACATTTTAAGATATATTGAAATCACAATAACGATATTTTTCGTGGTTAGAACTTTTAGAAAGTTATAAAGTATAAAAAGGTAATATGATACGCCATGAGCATCAAAATTAAGATGTTGACATTCGAAGAATTTGTTACGATGTCTATTAAATTTGCTTTTTGGTACCTTATACTGTAATCATGTAAAGTTGGGAATACCCAGTCGAAGGCTACTAAAACAAAAGTATACGCCCTTCGTACTTACAAGTTCATAATTTCCGACCTGCCAATCGGTTGACTCATCGTTCCACTCGAAGGCAACCAATTCACTATTCCTCAAGTTAGCAAAGGAATACACGATGTGAGTGCAAAGGAAGGGGTCAAGGTCAATAGGCAAAAATTTACCGGCGCCGTTGCGGTACTGGGACCAGTTGGTGTGATAACACACACGTCGCTGGCATGGCCTTCCTGTCGGAGGTACTTTTGTTGTTGGAGTTGGAGCCGCTGTGTGAGTCGCCGGTGGAGCCACTGTCGAGGCGGATGTCTGAGTCATAGTTGGAGCAGCTGTCTGAATGGTAGTTAGAGCTGCTGTAGGAACAGCTGTTTGAATCGTCGTTGGAGTTGTTGTCGGGAATGAGGCGGATGTTGATGTTGTCAAACTTGCCGGGTAACATTTTACGTTCTCCGGCCAATCGCAGGTCTCAATAACAGGGTTGAAGTGAAGCCCTGAAGGGCAAGACATATCAAAAGTGGTGCCTGAATGATGACATTGGTAGTATTTGTTACAGTCAGACGGGTTTGCATACAAACCGTCCACTTTTCCGGTACAGAAACTTGTTTTTGTTCCGCCAGTTCCGGTAGTACTTCCTTGTAAAAGTAACAGGAGATGAAGCAGTATAAAACTTGCTGCTGTAGTTCCGACCTTTTCGAGTTTGGATGTAAATAATTAGTACCGGTAATAATGTTTGAAGGAGAAGAACAGGATGAAATGACAAGTAGTACATGAACTAGCAGCATCAGCAGCAGCAGTAGTAGTAGTAGTAGAGGTAGTAGTATAGTAGTAGTAGTAGTAGTAGCAGAAGTAGTAGCAGTAGTCGTAGTAGTAGTAGTTGTTGTTGTTGTTGTTGTTTTAGTAGTCGTAGTGGTAGTAGTTGTTGTTGTAGTAGTAGTAGTGTAGTAGTGTAGTAGTGTAGTAGTAGTAGTAGTAGTAGTAGTAGTAGTGTAGTAGTAGTAGTAGTAGTAGTAGTAGTAGTAGTGATAGTAGTAGTTGTAGTAGTAGTAGCAGGAGCAGCAGTTGTAATAATTGTGCCGATAGTATTTTAATGTTTTATTAGAAGTAATTACATTATTATCATAAGGCTAAGGTTGAAAATTCACTAAAATGGATCTGAAGCATTGGTAACCTGACAGTCATACATGTACTACTTATTCAAGTCAATTTTTTTGAAAGGAAGGTATATATTTTAGCTCTAAAAATATTGACAAAACAAGTAAGCTGTCGGCTTTACGCCTTCGTCAGACAAAAAAAAACATTAAAAAGCTAAAATATATACCTTCCTTTCAAAAAAATTGACTTGCTTATCTACACAGCTCTACTGCGACTCCTGTTCAATGTACTACTTATTGCAGTTTTGGCGGGTTGTCCCATCTTTTTTGTTTATTTTTTAACTATGCAGAGAGTAAAAACGTAAGTACAATATAATCTACTAACATGTTCTCTTTACTCCATTTTAAATTATCTCTTGAGCTAAAAATATTTTTTTGAAAATGAAGAATTGTTTATCAAACCAACACTCGCATTTCTTTTCATGAAGAGAGCATTTTTTGTAATCTTATTTAACTCAAAAAAGTTATTAACAGAACACATGGCAGACATTCTTGTTCTTATAGAGACTACGTAATTAAGGATTTTATATCGACTGCCCTGCTTTAAAAAATATTTATTTAAGCCCTCATCATTATTCTATTTCATCCCTTTCTTGTAGAAGTGCCTCTGCTTACCATTCTGACGCTCTGCCAAGTTTGATTTATTGTTTTAACGAGTCGAGTGTTCCTGCTTATATAGGCTAACGTGGACACTTAGCGCGCTGGATGAGTCGAAAAAGTCAAATAGTATGGCAGTTAGGGTTCGGTGGTTAAAAATAAATACCATATGGTTAGGAGATGGTGAGAAAACTCGTGTGAAATCCAAAAGAAATATCTCCTACAACATTGTAAGAGGAAATTTATTTCTACTGGTTAGTTTGCACTCGTTCAGAGCTGCGATAGCAGACAGGAATATAACCAAAGGTGAATTTATATCTGAAAAAAATGTATCGAGAATTCTCCTTCAGTTGTGCACTTTCAATTAATTGAAAATCAAACCTCATGATAAGATCGGTTTAAAAATTGACCATTTGGCATAGTTCCTTTTGTTCACAGTGTCTTTACTCAATAGTATTTATGAACCACAGAGCCCTTACCCAGTTCCCCCTCTATTTTTATAATTTATTTCTTTCTCCCAAATATTTTTGTGATTTAATCTAATAAAGATAACGCTTTCTTCTTCATATATTTCTCACCATCCATTATTTTTAATCAATTTGATTTTTTCCATTCATATTTTTTTTGTATTTTCTATACAGGTAAACTTTCTCTTACCTTTCCCAGTTTACCCTATATTTAAAAAAAAATGTAAAATAGTGTTCTTGTAATGTTGGCATTTTTCTGACTAATTACAGCAATATCAATATCATATTGTTATTATTGAATGATAACAATAATAATAATTATAATGACAATAATAATACCATAGATCAATTTCTTTTCTATCAGGTTCGGCCAGTGTCACCCATACAACAAGTTATCGTGGAAAAGAGGTAGATAAACCGCGTTTTATCTGATCACTGCAGTAGATTTAAGATGATACATGTAGGCCTATCAAACTGAATAAGTTATAAGTAGGGGTGAAATCTGAAGGCATGTATATGTAGGCTGCTACATGCCTGAAACATATTTAAAATTGTAATAATTAATGTCTTACCTACCGACTGTCTACAGGAAGACTTCAGGATTAGTAAAATAATAATGTAGGCAGCAGCAGCCTCAAAATACTGTTTTTAGTTAACCCATCTGTTAATGATTAAAGGGATCGCCGAAATGGTTACAATTGAAAAAAAAAAAGAAAACGAAAAACAAATCGACAAACAAAATCTAATGTAAAATGAGGAGAATTACAATAGATGGATACACTCAGTGTTTTTTTGTTTTTTTTACCAAAAAGGCCTCTAATATATCAACAATTTATTTCCAAGATTAGATTTATATTAAATAGGCTACCTTGAAAACAACCTTTGGCCTTGCATCCCCATTTACACAGCTTAACCTCTGATCCAAGAAACTATTATAATAGACACTAGTTCAGAGCTAGCTGGCAATTGTGGAATTATATACAATCTGTTTAAATCTCAATTAATTTCAACCTTATCCCTACATAATTTTCTTTTTTATAGTAAGAATTGAATGTCTGGTCGTAAATTAGGATTAAACAGCTTACTGCAGTAATTACTGAATTCGATTGCATTCATATCCAACGAGAAGTTAAGAGTTTCAATTGTCGGCCTTATTATACGGGCTTACAGAAACCGCGAGAATTTGATAGCTGAATTTATAGTAGATGTCTGTGGAACAGACATTTACATGTTTAGATTGAAAGAACAAGCCGAAAAGAAATGTGTCCTGTCTGTTTAAAAGAGTAAAGATGTCCTGAGGCGTAGAATTTTAACGAAAGTGGGGGATTCTTTCCAATTTTACAATGACCCGTTATTGTTTTAACCAACCAACATTTTACCCTATCTATATCTTTTCCCCATAAGAAAAGCGGAAAATTGCAAAAAAGAAACGGCAAACATTGCACAAAAAAATGGGGCCGATGTTGTAAAAAAATAAAAATGTAAGAGGAAATGTAAGAAAAATTGCGAAAAGAAAATTGCGGTGAAAGACGGTGAAAATTTTAAGCTCCAATAAAGTCCATTTATATTACATAACCCTACACAGTCACTATAAATATCAAGTGCCAAGATTAAAACCCACGGTGGTACTGATAGGCCCACCACCACACGAATTATCAGCATGAATGACGAAAGGTGGTGGTTGTATGGATTATACTATATCGGTTATAAGAGTAAATGTAAATGTAAATGCTTGACAATCTACCTTGAGCAGTACCTTGAGAGGTATACTTAGGATCGCACACCCAACTAGCTTCGATATATGCCTAGTATTGTCATCTGAATATTTTTTCTCTCTTCTACATCGAGTTCTAAACAGTTTTATTATCAATTTCGCCTCCTTTGTCATCACAACGTTTCCGTTTCATGAAAAACGAGATCGCTGTACATAATACAACAGTATGCGTACCGTGTGCAAAAGAAAAACCAATTGTTTCTAAGCGGTGTAGTTTTATTCACCAATCGGTTAGTATGCGTGAGCAAAGACATCGCCACTGGGAACAAAGTTGCATGTCATTCAAAACTTCGTAATTTAAAACTTCGTAATTTAAAAATCTCAACTTCAAAAAGAAACGGAAAACGAAAGTTACTCTAGACTTAAGAGAATAGAACAGTACTGATTGAGGAGCAGCCAGGATCAGAAACGACATTAAATGTAATTATACTCTGTGCTATGGCATTTTAGTCTTCTTGTTTTGTATAACACAATGAAGGAAGACTTTTAAAGCGTTTTGTAATCATTTCCTGTACGAAGTGGCAAAACAGGAAGTATCGCTGAAAATCGAGGAAAAGCTAAAAATCGTTTTCGCGATTTACCAATTATGGACGCGACTTATCGCGTTAACAGTCCACAGAACTTTGGGAACTTTAGGATGATGTAACAGCACGAGGAAGTAGAGGCTTTAGAACAGGAAAAAATGATATATGATATAAAGTGCTTACTGAGTCTCAGCATGTGGTCTACGGCAAACATTCCAGGCCACTAAATCAATACCTTTAAGTGTGGCGATACTTGATTAGTTTAATGTTTAGTTCTAGATTAAAACTGCTCTCTCTCTCTCTTTCTCTCTTTTTTTTCACCTACTCGCTTATAAACAGTCAGAGAATTAAAGCCGCCAGCAATTTTTCTCGACTGCGTCATGTCCAATGCCTTTTTGTAAGCTGTGGCTATGACTTTTCCATATTATTTGCATCATTCTAACTCTATCTCCTCTTCCACATGGCCTTAGGCCTTGTTGTGCTGTTATTTGGATTTTGAAGGGCATGCCTGTTAGTGTTAGGGCGAGCTTACGCTAAAAACAACCTGGGTTAGACCACCACGATAGGAAAAAACAAGTCTTTAAATAAATGACGATCTCAACAAAAGAGTTGGCAGTCTAGAGAAAAAGTTTATATAATTATTATCAAACATCAAATATTCAATAAAAGGTAATTAAAGGTGAATTTAGGTAATCACATACATGACGGATATAGAAGAAAGAAAAGACAGAGGCAGAAAATATTTTAAATAAGATTGTAGGGCAAGCAACTGCAACAAGAATTCTCAATTTACTACCAAAAAATGTTAACTCAAGTTACACAAACTCAAAAAGCTAATTCACCCCAGATAATAGAATAATCTATCAATTACACTCAGTTTGGCCAGAATATTATAATAAAGTTCGAGCTCGATAAAATGCGTATAGGCTTCAAATATGACGGCGAATATCCAGTGACGACAGTCTGACAATAGAGACCTTTAGCTTACGCACCGTGTCTCACTACGCGTACGTGAAAATCGGGAAAGCAGATTGAGGTAACTATAAAAATAATGAAACCAGTTTCTAAAAATAGACGCCACAGACGTTCGCGTCATACTCACGTGTTGCTGCTTAAAGTCTGTACTCGTAAGATCCGACGGTGGGAAGCTCGACGCTTCCGGAGCAGACGTGAAACGTTGGAAAGCAGGGCTTTCGTCATCAGTAAATAGAGACCTTAAGCACACGCACCGTGTCTCAATGCGTACGTGAAAATCGAAAAGTAGGTCTAGAAAACTCCAAAAATAATGAAACCAGTTTTTAAAAATAGACCCACAGACGTTCCCGTCATAGTCACGTGTTACTGCTTAAAGTCCGTAATAACTAGTAGGGTGGAGGCCTCAGAGGCCGGCTAGTGACTCCAGGACACCAATGCGATGCGGCAAGCTTAACTGCAGGTGTTACCGCATGTGGCCAGACGAGACCGGTATGTAGCACACGTTTCCTCAGGCGGGCATCGCCCGAACGCCGGAAAGATCCAGATCCTCAGCAACCAAGTTAGCACCAAGAGGACGTCAGGATGCCAGGAAGGACACCTGACCAGAGCAGCAAAGGTGGGCTGAAGCGACGTCAACAGCAAAGGTGGACCGAAGCGATGTCAACAGTAAAGGTGGACCGAAGCGACGTCAACAGCAAAGGTGGACTCAAGCGACATTACAGTTGAGCAGAAAACTGGCTCAGTAGTTAGGCGATTTAAGAAGCACACACAGGATACTTTCTCTACACGATGTCAAGATGTACAATAATTCACAAGTACAATACTAGCTATAAGTAGGATTTGATGTTGCAAGTTGCGACAATCTCGGGGCCAGCTACAAAACCACTGTGATGAACCGTTGTAAATACTATTACTATGGCTAAATTACGCTATGGCCCTCAAAGAGGATTATACAATATATCCTCCGCAAGATAAAAGTCCTCAAGGACTACGCCACTGGATCCTGACTTGCCAGAATATTTGAAATAAACAACTCCTTAGACTTGGAGAGATCCTACCCCCGAGACTGCCGCATAGAAAACTACTAAATTACAAAAAAAAAACAAAAAAAAAAAACAACTACCCAACTAAACTATCTCATATTAACTCAATAGAAGAAAGAGGCCTAAACATTAAAGCGTGCGCTGGTTACTTAGTATTCAGAGAAATATACACAGTCAAGCAGTGCAAACACACACACACGCCACACAAGCATAACTTTGCGCTAGTGAAAAGCGCAAAAGGTCAACTCAAGGCTTGCAAATCAAAACTTAACCTAACCTAACAATCCATCTTTAACCCGTTTTGTCTTGTGGTCAACACTCTTTTTGTATTGGACATGTCTGGTAGTTTCTGGTTGATCACAAGGTCATATCATCTTAACCACAGAATCCACCGAAGCCACATATTTATAAAGGATGCAGCCATTTAATAACTGTCTGATATAATTCCAAAGTATCCCCACCATGCAAGAGAGTTGACTTCACATTCGATTGGAAGATTTTTGCTTTTGTTTTTATTCTCAGCACATTTCATTTCCATATGATTCGTAGCAGTCCTTACAGTGACGTCTTCGTCTGCGCCACCCTGTTTGCTGACTGCACTCAATGAGTAAGTAAATGAGATGACATCTGCCAACGTTGACCATATAAGAAGAATTGAGAATCTGTCATTATGGGCAAGGAGACCAGTGGTGTTGGAGACTTGGCTGTGAAGGCTTCTTCTGATTTATATTTTTATGGCGGAGATAAAGAAGGACTATAATAATTATACCATCGGCAAAATTAAGATCTTCAAGTTGATGATCTCGGTAATCATTGATAACCATGTCTGCTTGCTTTGTCCATTCTGTTGCAATAAAGAATAGAAAAATGGACAGCAAGCTGTGCTCTTATATAATTATATATAATGTACCTGAATCCTTCACACATCGTCTGTATCATTTTTATTAACTTCAAGATATTCCACCAGTTTCCAATAGTCTCCCTGTCAAGGCTTTTTCCTAGCCAAACAAAATCCACTCATTAGGATGAGTTACATTTAATTCACTGTTCGACTATACTTCTCAAAGAGGCTATTCCGGTCTGCACTAGGCGTTTCCTTCACAAATCCTGCTTGTTCCTCTCTTAGTTGATGGTCTGCGACTCCTCTAGGTCGGTGTGCGGATTGGGCTAGTATCTTTCTTGGTTCTTAAAATAACATTATACCTGAAGGTATAGTTAAAGGTGTGTGTATGTGAACAGTCTATTAGTAAAGGATAAAAAATAAATTTAAAAATGTAATGAGAATTAGACAAAGAAGTATGCCCTATCTTGAGTAGGAAGAGTCACGTTTTTTTTAAAATTTTAGCTGCTGTCCTTTCCTTTGACTTCACACAGACTGCCCCACACTCTTTTAATTAACTACACCACCTGTCTTCCACACTAATTCCCACCCACCGAGCGCGGCAAGTGTCTGCGTTAGCCTATATAAACAGAGACACTCAATTCGTTTTGAAAACCGTTCAAGCATCCTCGGGAAGCTTAGAGAACAAAAACTCATCATCACTTGGGAGATTAACGCCAATCACGCAGAGCGTCAGGATGGTAAGCGATTGTGATTCTGCTATAATAAAGCGACGAGGCATAATAATTATGAGGGCAAAAATAAAACTTTTTTTAAAAAAAAGAGAGGGGCTCTTGGTTGATGCAAACATAACTTTTTGACAGTTCGAATTTCTACTATGTGCTGTATACATGTAATAAACTTTTTGAGTTGATTAGGAACGTCTCACGGGAAGGAAATGCATACGTCCACAAGATGCATCATTCTGTATTTACAAAGTGTAGGATATAGTTAGACGCAAAATGAAGAAAAATTTATTTAAATTTAACACCGTAATAATGTTTTTACTTTTTGCATAAATAATACAAGAGGAGGGGGGGCAACTCAGTCAACCGCATTCAATAATGCTACTACTAGTACTACTACTAGGTAAGGAATCATGCTTTGGTTGCATCCTTTGATGAATTTGCAAATTTCACATCCTTACACCTTAAGAAATGCTGCACCATGTACTTTTACAATTATTACTATCATTACAAATTGTTATTGCTGCTGCTACTCATTCTACTATTACTATAACATGTACTACTATTACTATATTGACAACAATGACATTGACGTAACTCCTACTGCTGCTTACGCTTATACCCCTTTCATTTTTTTCACTAATTTTATGCTTCCCTTCAATCCATCAGGTCGCATCAACTATAGCAAGATTCGCTTTGATTTCTCTCTTGCTCCTCTTACAAGGGAGTACTGGCGAACACCATAGGACAAAAAGAAAACCCTCAAGTTTCTGTACTGGAAAAGCAGACGGTTTGTATGCAAACCCGTCAGACTGTAACAAATTCTACCAATGTTATCATTCAGGTACCACAGCTGATAAGTCTTGCCCTTCAGGGCTTCACTTTAACCCTGCTATTAAAGTTTGTGATTGGCCGAGGAACGTCAAATGTTCCCCAGTAACAACTTCCACAATGGCACCAACGACAGCTTCAACTACAACTGAGACATCCACTTCGACAGAGGCTCCAACTACGACTCAGGCACCTGCTCCTACGACAATTCAAACAAAGGCTCCAACTGCGGCTCCAACATCGGTGCAAACAAATGTACCTACCACAAGTGCCCCGTGCTAGGGACGATAATCTTTCCTCACAAACACAGGTGGCGTCTCCTTAAATTGTCTTTTACTAAAGCGCCTTTAGTTTTGAGACATAAATGCCCGACTAATATACCAAAACTCTGTGTTGATGTTGAGTCTAAAAGATGTAGAGGTTGTACAAAAACCATTTTGATTCACAGCTAATGCTACAAAACATACAGAAATTAAACAATGAAAATAAAACACACATAAAGCCAAGCTTTTCATGTTTTAGTTCATATATTTCAATAATCATTATAGTTCAACATAGTAAACATTGCAATCCTACAGGTGAGTAATCATCTTGGTTCCATCTTATGAGCTCTGGGCACCAAAATATGAATGGCAGAATGAAAGACATGACAAACTAGGCCAGCTCACATAGCTGAATTTTTAAAAAATTTGGTCCACACAAGATGGTACAATATATCTCTGGTTTGAGAAGTACAAACGATCCCATAAAAATGTGTTTAAAATTCTATACTACAATATATTTCCCACATCAAACAGAACCAATACCATGCAAAAGTTCTGATAGCTTAGTAAACACAGACACTTGACATTATCCTCTTTCTAATTCAAAAGAAATTGATTAAAAAAAGGTATCAGTATTCCGACATGGAACTTGGCTACTGAAACTTTTCTCAGGTTAAAAAAAAAAAACAAATAAAAAAAAACAAGTTAAACCACACAAAAAACTGAGGGTTAATATGGGTAATCTTATGTAGGTTTGCACTTTAAGAAAATAATATATTTTTTTTTTTGTCAATTGAGGCAAATTTATATGACCTTTGATAAGAGAATTATACACAAAAATTTACATCACATAGAAATCCCAATTGCTATGCCCAAAATAAAACTGATCATTATGTATGTGATATGACCAAACAATATTTAGTGATAACATCCCCAATTGGACAAAATATTACTAAAAGAATGATATTTAATCTAAAGTGCATTAGGCAAAACAGCTTCTCTTAGACTTTTTTTTTCTAATTTCTAAGTTTGCTTATTTAGACTTCTATCTAAGATATTGTAGATAGAGACCTCAAAGATTAAGCTTTATGGAAGAAAGAATATCTATTATACAACACTCCAGAGTTAAGATCTAAAAAATCGTTGGTAAAAACAGGTCACATAAGAAGGTGTATTTTCTAGGGGTTGAATTATTATACACTTAGAAACGGATGTCCTCAAATTCAAAATCACATAAAAAGGGTGGTCTTCAATGAGGGGTTCCCCTGTATGCTATTATCAAATAAAAATGTCAATGATAATAAAATAACTAGTTTGAACAATGTAGCCGTATTCGCACAGGACATTCATAATGATTACATTGACCTTTCCAGGCTGAACACATTTCTGAAAAAAAAAATGATTTAAAAAAGTAGTTTTAGCAAGCAATTTTCAGTTCATCCTTAAACAAAATAAAAAATTAAATGAAAAATAGAAAACATGTGCAGAAATTTCAACCACAGATGACAACTTCAAATTTAAGGACTGTAGACATATTCATACAGCTCTTCATCTTCAAAACATTGCTAAGTTATCATGCAATGCATATATTCAAATATTTTTGACATGAAGACATCCAGATTTTGGTTCTGATTGCTTTGCCATGACCCCTAAATAAACATCCTAGTTGCAAAGCAAAATTTACACACACACATACACAAAAATGAAAATCACTCATAACAATGGGTCTCATGGCTTTCTCTAAATAGCTTTAAAATAATATTATGATATAACACCAATCCATCAGTGCTAAGGATAAAATTCCTTTCAGTGGAAAGAGCCAAGGCTGCCACAGCAAAGTCAAGCATTTAGCCTTAGGGAAAGGAATGTTGGAATTTTCAGATGCATAATTCTGCATTATTCAAAAAAAACAAAAAAACAAACAAAACTTTTAGCTGCTCTATGCTGGAAACCATGTGAAACTTTTGTAATTCTCTGAAAATATATTTGATTTTATGTCGGGTGATCAGTAAGAAAAAAAGAAAACCTACTTTTCAAGAACCCTTCTTCAGACTGGATCTCCATCATTAAGCTTTTTAGAGATTTGGACAATTACTTTATTTCTATGAACATTTAAGCTTTTTAGAGATTTGGACAATTGCTTTATTTCCATGAACATTACTAGTAACATGCCCGCGAATTTCAGGAAAAATATGGAATTGGTTTAAGTAAAGAATTTAAGAATGGGCTAACCTCCAATTAAAAGTTTCTCCTTTTCTTTTTGTCCCCATAATGTTGTAATATCTACATCGGCTTTTTCTTCTTTCCGCAGGCTTACCTTCTGCGAGTCTTTTCGTTTTTGAATTTCCCATAAACACCTTCTCTTTGATTTGCATCTCCCTTTTTTTTATCCTCCTCTTTATCAGAGCTCACATCTCTCTCTAGCTCTCTCTTCTGCGTATCTGCGGCTAATATTCTGTTCTCTGCCAAGGTGTCAATGCTTTCTCTTTTTTTTATCACCCTACGGCCATTTTATCCTCCTTTTTATCACGGTCTACATCTTCTCTCTCTCCCTCTCTTTCCCTTTACACGTCTGTTTGTTAGCTCAGATCTGTTTGTACATGTATGTCTGTCTCTTCCTCTCTCACATCTTTTAGCCCAATACTACGAGTTTCTGCTACAAGATGAATCTTCATAACATAGATCTAGATCTAGATTCTATAGTAGGATTTTAGTTTATGCCGGTATGCGGATTTAAAACAGCTGAGTATAGATCAGAAACTGCTCTACTGCAATATTATTTTGGCTGAGCAGCTGAGGGATAAATAAATCTACTTGGCTTGAATCTGAATGAGACATGACATCATGGTTCTCTCGTACATCTGCAAAAACCGAGCTCCCTAGCTTTTTGAGCTAATTTAGGTCAATAAATTGTTACATAGCAGGTCACCCATTAATTTGCGTATATAGCAAAGAGTTAAAAACGAAAAAAAAAAATTGTTTCTCCATGAATTAACCTCTAAAAGATCAGATTTTTGTCCATGTCCCTAGAATGATTCATTACCTTACCTATCAACACAAAATTGAGGGATTTGAACCATTTTCCTAACCCGCAGCGGTTGGCAAAAAATTTCTCTATAAACCTGTTTGCGGTAGTTCCTGCAGAAAAAGTTAGTATAAGATCCACATTTGAAAAGGTTAAACGAGAAAATAATAAGCATTTTTGCAAACTGATGAGATGAGAGAATAATCCTATATAAAGCTATTAAATTTCAGCTTAACCACTTGACTGCTCTGTGTATGTACGCCGTACAAGATACTGCCTCAGGGGTCTAATGCCCTGTGAACGTACATTGTACGTGCATTATAAACCAAGTTTTATTTCGCCTACTAGATGACCAATCCTTGCTTTCAGTGGACAAAAATAGTATCATCGGAAAGGTCCAAACTTCACAGAACAAAAAATAGCCAATACCGACTATACTTTTGTACGAAGAATACCCAGCAGCTGACTTTATTATATGCACACAGTCTTGTGCCTATGCTGTGTAGGCCTAGTCAAGGCCAGCTGACTACCTCTGCCGTGGCACACAGTTATTGATTCTAGATCTAGATCTAATCAACGATGGATTTACCAAGAAGACAATCAAGACTTAGAGCAAAATTAGTAAAATGACCCATGCCCCAGTGCTTCCTTAGGAATTTTCTTAGCACAAGGGTGTGCAATTTGTGTAGCAGTAAAGGGGTTAATAGCTTCATATTTTGGGTTCGGACTTATCAAAGCAGAACAGAAAAAAAAATTTACTGTTTTATGTTTAATGCACAAGAATTTAGAACTATCAGTCTTTGCTTTGGGAGGTTTCTAACACACACTGAATTATTCAGTATTCCTTTTTTTTTTAAGGTTGGAATTTAGATCACTCATTTATGTACCTTGCATGAAGACAGATAAAAAACCGAGCTAAAAAAAGTCCTCAAACAACATCTCATTATGCATGTAGATTTAAATAAAGCCCTACCATATAAACCAAAAAATAAACACACAAAATCAACAATCCGATGTGTTACAAATGAAAGTATGCTCTTCACTCATTTTAAGAAGCACAACAGCTGGAAGACATTACAAAAACATTTTGGTAACAGCAATTAACCCTGCAGCGAATATTTATGATTCCTGCTGAGAAAAATCTAATCACGGGTTCAGGTTAAGTGGTGGAAACCTAGAACAGTTACAGTTGCAACTTTTATTCACTTGATAAAGAGTAACAAAGATTGATCAACCCTTTTTCTCTCAGTTTATATTCTTTCACCCTAAGCCTGAATTCTTAATTAAAACTTCATCTTTTCTATTTTAGTTTAGAATGGAAAGCAATTGTATATGTATATATGTACAGACGACATACAGATATCTACAGGATATGATAACATTTGAAAATGTTATGGTGAAACAAATATGATGATTTTAAACATTTTACATAAACAAAACTAGATATGCATTGAATTGAAAAAAGAATTTGGGCAAAATATTTAAAATTAAGCCACTGAATGCCACATCATCAAATCAACTCAAACATTTATGACAAAAATTGATTTTCCCCCATTGGTTACACATAGTTTGTTCAAAACTTTATATGGAGATTTTTTTTCTTGCTAAGATCGAATTTTCATCCTCAAGACTTTCTTACATGTTACGCATTAATTTGAAATGAAAAAAAAAACCCACATCAATCTACATAATTTTTACAGAAACATTAAAAAGAACACCAGTGCCAGCTGTAAAATATCTTGTATACATCATTTATGACTGCTCTAATGTAGCACCAACATTATAAAAGAAATTTGTGATTACAAAATTGTAAATGAAGGCTTGTACTCTTTTAAATACACTGGGTACAAAAGTGCTGAGAGAAATTAACTTACAAAAGCAAACTGATAGAGATACATTTGGGAAAACATGCACAAATATGAACTTATGATTACACCTGAAAGACATACAACCTCCAGAAGACAAAATGAAGCACTGCGAAGAAAAAAAACCAACTAAGCACATTTACAAAATTTAGAAACCTAATTCTATATCCTTTTCTTCTTTTAAAATTAGATCACCGATTTATGTACCTTGCATGAAGGAGATAAAAATTAAGCATAAATAATTCCTCCACCAACAATACATACTAACACATTAGAAGAAAGGACACATAATTATGTCACTTTGATTTGTAATGCTCAAATCACAGTAGTCTTACTTAAGGCGCAGGGTCCACTGAACGCTCAAGCCAGTCCCAGGCTCTGCTGTCAAGCAAAGGAAGCAGTTCAAACCTGACAGCAGGTTTAATCGACAGACTATGCAATTTTTCCACATGCCAGTTTTCCACTCAGGCAAAAAAGAGACTGAGAGTTGGACACTAGTTTTTAGCAGTCTACCTGTAGGCCTACCTCATAGTACCTGTCACCAAACATTTTCTGTTTTGTAGACCAGTTCTAGTAGTTTCCCACACAGAAGGTCAGCCCAGCCTATTCAATGCCTTACGCAAACGATGTGGGCTGTAGACCAACCTATCAAATGATTTTTTAGCCCAGTCTAAGTGCACAGTGGATTTGGCGACTCAGTCTCACCAAAAGTCTCTTCTCAATCAAGAAGTGAACAAAAATTTTTTTAAATTGTAACCTTTTTTTCTCACTAGAAAATCCCTGGCTCACTTCAAACTAAGTGCTATCCATCAAATCATTAAAGATCCAAATTTTCCTTGTTAGTGGAAACATATGAAAATCATATGCAAGTATACTATAGTCAGCACAGGTAGTTAAACCAATAGAATGTAGCTAATTGTACTTGCTGATCTCGAAAATGTAATGGCATTATTAGGTTGTCTCTGTCCAAAAGGCTAAACCCCTCACCATAACCTCTGCCTAACAGATCGACCTACATAATCTCCATCTACCCCTCATCCTGTTTATATGAGCAACATGATTTTTTGTACCTACATACAATAAATTAATTTCTCAATTATGCAAGAGCATCTCATGAAATTGAAATAACGACTAAACATTCATGTAGTGGACATATTAACTTTCTCATAAATATTATATATGATTTGAGACACAGTTCACTCAGAAAAAACCTCTCCTACTCCTTACCTCACCCTAAATTCAATATCATCACAGATAAAAGAATAGCATGTGCAAGACGCCTCCTTAACCCCTTTCAATCAATTAAAAAACTACACAAACTTGGCCCTAGAAAAAAAACCTAACAAACTTTATGTATAGAAATATTTATTTACAAAAAATAATACCAATAGATACCGAGTAAAATTAAATTTTCAATAGAACCTTCAACACAGCACATATGGGCACACTGATTGCAGCTAAGTTTTTTTTAATGAGCATTCATGTACAGCACTTAACACAAAAACATATCTCAAGTGCTAAATTCTTACAAGCAGGCTAATAAGCAATCTCAGCTTCAAAAGGTACCTGATTTTGGGTACTTGTTACTAAACCACCCAGCTCCAAATATCTAATTTATCAAAAACCTGCCTGCAAGCTTATAAGAAAAACTACCTTATTACATGGATATACATGAACTACAGTTGTTTGAATTATTTGATTTTTTTTAAATGACAAAAAAAAAAAGAAAAGACTATAATTGATTTGACAGACAATTTTTATCACTTCTGCTCTGCAATGAAATATTACAAAGAAAGATATGTAAGTGTTTTATCAAGACAATACACAGTCACTTGGTTTGTTGGCTTGTGTAGTACCCTCTTCTTTCTGCTCCTCTAAACTTAGTCCATCTAAATCTGTGCGTATTGACTGTATAGAAGGTGACATATTGCCTTCATCCACAGAGGGCGTTCTGGATTGAGACCCTTCTCCCTCTGGACTATTCTGCATTGCTGGAGA
This sequence comes from Elysia marginata, assembly GCA_019649035.1. NCBI lineage: Eukaryota > Metazoa > Mollusca > Gastropoda > Plakobranchidae > Elysia > Elysia marginata. Next base: position 442,253 of record BMAT01002950.1, read on the forward strand.
TATATCAAGACTGAGACTTGGGGCTGACGATGTACTCGTCTCCAGCAGTTTACTTAGCATGTGAATCTCTCCTCTGATTTTATGCAAAAATGGTTTGTAGCCCAAACTGAAAGAAAAGAGAAAATCATAAAAAAATTGTCAGCACACAAATGCATTTAATCTTTTCACTCTCAGGGCTCTTAAAAAACTCTTTTACTGATGCCTACACATAGGAAAAATCCATGTGACTGTTCCTTTTGTAAAGAATGTCATGAGACAGAGAAATAAACAAGTTTCTAAAAATTAAGTATGTGCTTTCAACGAGGTATTAATTTCAAAGTTATAAAAGTGAACAAAACATATTTACTCCTTAACAATAAAAAATAATAATTCAGCAAAGTGTCTACACTATAGGTTATTAATAATTATTTGCCTGTTTATAGATCTAGTGACAAGTAAGCGAAGGATGGACATGGGGAGAAAAATAAAGGTCTTAGCAAGGTGATATAAGAAAGAATTTCACAAAAAATGAGTCAAAATGTGTTAAAAACTGAGGTCTTCTGATACTTGCTAAGATAAAACAGTAAATGAAATCGGCATAATTATGTGCCAGAAATCGCTTGTGTGGGTTGATGATGTTTTGCTGCTGTCTTCTTTAGAAACTTGTGAGTTCATCAGATAAGCTTCAATACATGTACCGTTACATGGTCTTACTACTATTTTTACTAAAAAAAAAAAAAAAAAAAAAAAACGAAAATTTTTGCATAAATTTAAAGAAAAACCATGAAAATTCGAACAGATGAAAGAAGGAAAACCAGAAAGTTTCTAAAAGGTGAAAAAAGAAAACTGCAAATTTTCAAGCAGATGAACAAAAAACTGAAGATAAAAAACCAACACAAAAAAGATATTTGTCTTTCATGAAGTTAACAGCTGACAGGTTTTATAACATGAAATTCTTTAAGTCAATACTTACCACTCAGTATCAGCCCAGAGTTCAAGATATGACAGCCCTTCGCGCATGCGGCCAATCATATCCAATGGTGTGTCTGTCAGACTAGCTGTGTTGACTACCCTCACTACAGCCAGACTGTCACGCAGTAATACCGCTAAAATGAGTGCCCATTCCAAACAGGTGGCCTCCAACATAATGTGCAGTAAGTACCTGAGGAAAGTTTTCATTTGGAGGAAAAGAATCATAAAACTGACACACTTGAACAAAGAGTAAGAAATATACAAAACAAATTTTTTGAGGTGAGTACATTTCCACACAACAATACTACTGCTTTATCATAATATAAAATTTAAACTAAAAAACTTAAAGGCTTACAATCCTTTCATAAAGGAAAGAAAATGAAATTTGTTCAACATTTTAAAAGCCCTGTGGGAATGATTAAATTTCTAATTTATTACCATATGCTATGATTCACCTAGAGACAGAACAAATTCTATGAACTAAAAGTTTCTTGTAGAAATCCATAAAAATTGATGAATGCTTGTAAAGAATGGGAAAATTAATTGCTTCCATTATTCCTAGAAGAATTACTCAGGGTAGGTTGGAGAGACACGGTTATAATAAGGACATCTTGAGACAAACAAACAAACACTATTGTCAGATGATACTGGTAAAAGTAGATGGAAATGGATGGGACGCACATTAAGGAAAGAAAATAACAGAACAGCTAAAGGAGCCTTGGAGTGAAACTTGCATGGAAAGAGGAAGGGAGGCAGGCCTTGTTGAACTTGGAAAAGGGGAAAAGATGCAGCCTTGAAATGTCATGGAATGAAGTTAGGAAAATGGTCTAGGACAGAGAAATGTGGAGGTTATTGGTCTGTGGCATATACTGTGACGAAGGCAATGATGATGATTATTCCTAAAATATGTCTGTTCACAATAGTAACACCTCTTTGAAAAAGTACCAAAAAAAAATATAAAACTTCTCTGCTTATTATTCATGAAAAATTACATATGAAAAAATTGAAACTATTTGCCTGAAACACAAAATGAAAACTGAAATAAAGAGTCATTTCTTCTCATTTCACGCAGCAAACATTTGATATGTGAGACACAAAACACACATAATAGCCATGTTTTATTATCTTCCATCCTCCTATTAGCCCAGGATTCTAATAAATTGAGCTCACTCAAGTTCCAGATGTGCTTGCTCTGGTCCCCTGCTTGCAGCCACCTCCTGAGACATGCCCTGTATATCCAAGTTAAGAACTTCCACATTGCCTCCCATCACAGAGTCATTGACAACCTCGTAGTCTCCCAGCAGGGAGTTGCTGTCTGATGTCTCCACAGTTGCCAGACTGATTTCATCAGCTGCAACAACAAAAATAAAATGAGCATACTCTGCAAAAAAGCTTGAAATTATTTTGAAGTTGGTTTAAGTTTACACAAAGATATAACTTGTATCTATTCAACATTCTTTCAGTGATGATTATAGCTCACAAAAAGTACATTTTTCCACATAATAACCAAACTGAGATCTCAGATGAATTAGGCTGATTAGATAAGATTTGGGTTCATCTTGGCTTTTGCCCTTACAATGACTGATGTTATCAGCTATACAGAGCAAGAGAGAAACTTGCTTCCCTGTCGTAAAAATGCATTGTCTTGATGGTATATAACTGCGTAGGTTTAATGTGTTTCTGTGCTTGACTGTGAAATATAACTGTCAGACTAGATGCCATTCTTTTCAGCATCAATGTCCATTCCAAATTTCTTATAATGGATCAATAAAGAATATCTTGTCTTACCTTACAGAAGAGAATTTTATATAGTCACAGTTCAAGGGTAAAAATCTTTAAATCGTAATGAAGAAATTTGAAACCCAATTAATTTTTTTATTTTTAAAAATTGATTTCTTTCAACCTTTCACAGAAACAAGATCTTACTTCTCATATGCTGCGGCCTCAGTAAAACCTCATCTGAACCTATCTGTGAAAGAGCCTGCTCTGACAACTGATGAGGAATTGTGTGTCCTCCAACTCCCTCAACTTTGCTTATATTGACAGGAGTCAATGGTTGTATTAAAGTACCATCTCCTTTGTCCTCTGCTGACCCCAGTAGATCATCTTCCAATGGATTAGAAGCCAGCGATGATGATGATACTGGGTGGAAAAAAAATTATAAAACACAAATACTTGGTCAAAGTTTCTATATATGATGGTATATTTGTAACACCTTCCCAACATAAACAACCAGATTTGTCACATTCAAAGAAGGGTTTGCTGCAGTAGATGTGGTAGAAGTACCACCTCAAAGATCAGGAATTCGATTCCCAGCCCTTGCATAATGTTTATTTATTATCCTACATCGACGCGGAAAAAAAAATAAAAGCAACATAGAGAAAAGTTAATTCATTTTAACATTTGCCAAGAAAGAAGAGGACATAGCTGCTCCATCTTATAAGCTCAGAAAAAGTATAGTCCTCACTTTCCCTTGGGTACAGGAAACTTTTTAATGAACTTCTGTGCTTTCGAACCCCTCGCATTTTGCGAAACAAAAAAATGCTTATCAAATTGAAAGCAAAACAAAAGGAAAAACTTGATTAAGCCCACCTGCACTTCTCTTTCTTTTTTATCATGTGCTGGTACCAATTATTGCTCTGGAAATATTGCATGGCATTTTCAATGCCAAGAATTATCTAACACAAAGCCAATACTCCTTTGTTTTGTAAAAAGCACTTTAACAACTATTTGGTAAGCAGCTTTACAAAGGTGTGTTTTAGGCATTTACTAAGGCTGAGCCTAGTTTTTTTTCCCCTTTTGACAATTGGTCCCTATTTTACCATAATGCTTATCCTTGATAACCAATAAACAACAGACACCTAAGGTTGCTTGATGTGTCTATGTGATGAAAAAAAAAAGGATTTTAAACACCAATATTTAGTATTGTTAACTGCTATCCTAAAAGATCTTCACCCCTTTAACCTGCCTTATTATGACATTGAAAGGTTCTCTTTCTCCTTACTTACCCGCTGACTTTTTAAGCTGGTGTAAAACAGATGGTGAAAGTGCAGGCATTGGCCACTCAAACTGGCTGTGCACAGCTCGAATCGCATTCACAAAATCATCAACCTTGCCTGCTCTCACCCTAGAGGAGTCATGAGAATAAGGGGTACAGTTTGTCTGAAGCAATCCAAACACATCAAATTATTTGATTATTGTAATGAATAGAAAATACAAAAATAGTGAAGAACTGCATATAAGGGTAGCCACCTTGTACTACCTCATACAGTACATCTAATGCATTTAAATAACAAACAACTAATCTTAGCTTGACAAGACTTTTCGGACAATTTCAAATATGCACACCTCCTTGTGCAACAATCTCATCCAATTTAACTTCAATAGTTTTCAACCTAAATACAAGATTATATAAAGATAAATGATGATCAAAGGTAATATATGGGTATATTTGATAAAACCATTTGAAAAAAAAAAAAAACCCACCACATACATTTCTCTCACAAATCAAATACAACTGGAAAAAGATGTATATACCTTTCCCTCTTAAGCCAAGCTACAAAGTGAAAGTCTTCCATGTTAGCTGCAAAGTATCCAAGTGTTCTGATCTGGCTTGAGGCTAGCAACTTGCGTGCATGACGACACAGGAGCATATCAATAAAGACCTGCTCTTGTGTTGGCTCTCCAGGCTTGCTCTTGGTAGCAGATCTATAGAAAGAGAAACGAAATTTTATGCTTACCTTAACTTTTTCCATATTCTGGGGTGAGTGCTAATCCAAAACAGCTATCTTATCTTGAATCAGGTCTGCAGACAGACTGAAAATTTAAATATGCCATGGTTTTTGCACATTTGCTATCAGTCATCCATTGAGTTTCAGGGTTTAAATCCATCTATTTGATTCTTCAGTTAAGACAAGTGAAAATCTTAAATTCTTCAATTACACCCTGTCAGTCCCATCACCTTTTGGACTTTGATCCTTTGAGCCCATGAGACCGGTATAGCTCTATTTTTAGAGACACCATATTTTCATATATATGCTGTAAGACCCATAAACCGGTCTGGGACTTCCTCGACTTTACAGCTAAACTTAAAGTTTTAAAATAACTCAAAGGTGCTCCTCTAACCTTTTAAACGGGAGATTTCACTTTCCTTTGCATAGATTATAACAGGTGGATGTATTTAAGGCTCAGGGTTCGAAGGGTTACGGCTAGAGCATCTTTAGCAACACAATAGGGGGTCAGTAATCACAGCTTAATCCAACAAACTTGGGCTCTTTTTAAATTTAATTTCATTGATAAATGATATAAGAGTTCACATACCTATTGACAGTCATCTAATATAGAGAGGAAAGGAGAAAATCGAACAGACAGCAAGGCTACCATTAAAGCCAATAATCCAATCTCACCTCTTGGCTGGGAAGTTCAGAGCCACTATATCAGTGCACTGCTTTAACAGAAGTTTCCTAACAGTCGAGCCTAAATATTGGCACAGCGAGGGAACTTAAGTTTAAGTTTTTTCAAAAACAATCATCATAAAATGGCCAAACAAAACAATGAAACAGATGAGTTAATTTCAGCATGCACAGCATGCATAATACAGTGGGACCTTGGAATTGGGAACCCTAATTAGTGGGACACTTGGGAAATGGGAAAGGATTTGAAAGAAACAGAATTTTTTCTAATAAAATTGACTGGATAATAGGGAAGAAAGACACTGCTCATTTTATGCGCCTGAATTTCACAAACTACGAGTAGTAGCCTACTGTTGAAATGGCTGTCACTGGTTCTCACTATGTTTCTCTCCGTAAATACAGAGAACTATCTGCACAGCACACAACAGCATATGCTAGTGAGGATGGCAACTCTAAAGACAGACCTGTTGTTTAACTCATTCCCTACCTAATTTTGTTCTCATTTTGACGTAATTTTTTTACAGCCTAGCCATTTTACTTGACAGTGGTGTTAAGCAATCAACTATTGTTCCATGTATTTTCGATAGAACATGTCATGCTGCATATCAAACTGAAGGAAATTGAATGGAAATTCAGAATAACATATTATTTGTGGGTATTGAGTGTGTTTTATATGATAGGTTTTATGTAAGATACCTGAAATAAAAAAAAAAAAAGATCTACTCTCGGGTCTAGATTCTGTATCTTCATCTAGTTCTAGATCTAAATCACCCTCACTACTGTTATCTAGGATATTTTGTAGGAAATTCCTAGCCTTGATGGCAGTAAACCTTCTGGATCTAGTTATCTCCTCTAACTGTTTTGGGCAATGCCGACTCTATGGATCTAGATTATATAAAAACTGCAAATAAAAAGACTAAAACACCTAAAATACCGATGAAAATCGATCTGAATGCTTGCTGAAATGTAAACAAATAAAAACGAAACTGAAAGAAACTATGCCAGATTTTTCGGCATCTCTAAGTAGTCCTAAAAGCCAAAGACAAAAATCTGATCGCCTAATATTAGACGCTTCGGAGGGAATCAGTTAACCAATAGTTGTGCTAAAATCACACATGACCAAGGTTGTTGCTGACCCATCATGCCATACTAATGCTAGATGTCTGCATGTCCATGTTGTGCAAGACAATCTTTGTCATGCCACAGGTAAGAAATCTAAGTGCCAATTACCGTATATACTCAAAACGATGAAATTTTTCTCATCCAATTATGATGTCACTTAAATTTCTTAGACATGCCTTCAATTTACATTCCGCAAAGAAATGATGCCAATTATCATTAGTCATAACCTGACTGTTTAAAACCAAATTTTTAGGTAGTTTGGCAAATCGGGTAAAAATCATTGTTTTCCGACATTTCCCCTAGGCACCCCCGTTGATACCTTCAGAACATGATAGACATTCTACTGCAGTACAATGATTCGAGGCTTACAAGCTATGCAGAAAAAAATTGTTTACTTCAACTCTTTTGTGAAGTATGTTTCTTTTTTTCTCACTTTTTGCTTCCACTGACAACCGAATCTGACACTGTGTGGCGAACTTTCTCTTTAGGCATGCCAGGCATTGAGAGCTTGACATCACGAGGCTCGACAATGCTTGAAGTACGCAGGCGGCCCACATTGCTGACATTGCTATAACTGTAGTCACTGCCAGTTGGTGACAAGGGCGGACTTGAGGGAAACGCTGGGTAGGCAGAGGACCCCGACATACGGGATGGTGCAACCATAACTGGTGGACTCTCTCCTTGCTCGCTTGAATCTGAGTAAGAGAGACAGATATTTAAGAGCGTAACAATTAATTTTCTGCTTGAAAACTTGTAAGAGCTGTCCTAATAAAATAAATTAAAATAGCCAATAAAGTTCAGAAACAACAATCGCGAGTTCTATATACTGTCTATCCAATGCTTCAAAACTTATTCTAATTATAAATGACCTCAAATCCCTCATTTTTTTTAATAGAGTGAAAAATAAAAAGAATGAGATGATTGAAAATAATTATGTATCAAGCTGATTTAGTAAAAACCAGTCAAAATCACATCTTAAATAATGAAGAAAAAATACCACAAAAAACAAATTAGCTGCAAAAGTTTTCACCATTCATTTTTTTTACCTATGGCTTTCAGAAAGCGAACCAAATCACGACACAGCTCCCAGGTTCCCCTGTCCAAAGCTGAGTCCAACAAGATTGTTGCCAACTGTTGTCGAGAAAGAATCAAATTGTTTTACTTCACAACAAACAAAAAAGTACATGTATTTTTTTTGTACTGATTAAAATTAACAAGCTGATTTTGAAGATGTAACTAGATAATGGCGTAAATGAATCCAGATTGAAAAGCTAATTTATCTATGAATAAAGATAATTTGTTGGGACTTCAAAAAATTCTGTAAATTCTAAGCTTGAAACACTATGATGTGAAAATTGTTGGAAATTACTAAATTATCAAATCTAGAGTCAACAGCTCAGGAAAGAAAAACTTTTCTGCTTTCTTAACAAAACTAAATGCCGATATATGAATTAAGTAAGTTTGTACATGACACCATATGTTGGCATAATTATGTTGATGCACAAAGAGCAGCCCTAGACACAAAATCAAGATATAGATAAATCTCAATACCAAATAATAAAAAAAAAAAATGCATTTGTTCTTAATATCTAAAAAAATTTATAAGCTGCCGGTATTAACAATATCAACAACAATAATAATAACAACACTATGATACATCAATTCAAACTTTCACAAGGTTACGCAGGTTTGGCCCATCCCTACAGGTTGAGGAGGGAAAAGCGATATACAGTTGTGTTTTCTTTGATATGGCCATGAATCTGAGATGATATCAGAGTGGATGTAAAGTATATGCAGGCTTGTAAATGGCCGATGACAAAAATAAGCTTAAAACGACTTGAGTCTCTTAGTGCTTTGGAATTAATAGAACTATAGAGTAACAATGGGCAAGGGCAACTCTTTAAAAAGTTTATGAAAGCAGGAGTTGTGCTCTTAATTAAGGTTAGTACTGCAAAAGGTTACTTGCAAGCAATTGTTAAATTGTCGACAAATTTTTTCTCGGTGAAATTGAGTAAAAAATTGAAGCTGAAATCCCAAATTTGAGGGGAGGAAAAGCTGAAATAAGCTTAAATCTGAAAGATTTACATCCTTAGTGTGAAACCTGAGAGCAAGCAGTATGTGTATCACTTCTCTGTAAATGCTTAAATTACTAACAATGTGGTCAGCTCACCTGCCGACTGACTATAGGCTTTTCCAGGTTTTGCAAGATAATAAGGTAGGTAGCAGCAGTCTCTAGATCCTTGTTCAATAGACACATCTGGTCATAGTTTAAAGGATAGATTGAATGGACAAAAAAAGAAAACAAATAAAAACTGAATTCATATGCAAAAGAAGTTTTATTACAAGAGATGGATACACTCAGTGCTTTTGATACCAAAAAGGTCTCTGAAGTATAAACAGTTTACCTCCCAAGATTAAAATCATATCAAAAGTAACTTTCAAACAACATCTGGTCTGACAATGTCATTTATACTTAACATTGTAACAGTAAACTAGATAATCACTATGTAATAGCTTTTAATTCATTTCATCTCATCTTGAAATTTGGAGGGTAGTATATTTAGATCCTGCCAAATCATAATTACATTTTAACTATATCCATATATAAGATAAGGGAACAAATGATTGTATTTAAGGGTGGATTAAGATCAAAGGGCTTCATGAGATAATTTGAGGATTGAATTGCATTGATATTGAGGAAAACATTGACTAGTTATTTAAACAATAATTATGTAGACTTATAGATTACAACAATTTGGTAGAAAAATGTTGATAATAGATATTAATTCAACAGCCATTTGCATTTCAAGACAGAAATGGTTGAAAGAAAAGCAATATCTCTTGCATGTTAAAAAAAATGAGAGATGTGAAGAGGCATGGTGCTTTAAGGAGAGTGAAGGGTTCTTTCTCATTTAAATAAAGTCAGCTTTAAGAGCCAAGTTTTCAGTTCACCTCAAAAAGATCTTTGGGGTTTCCCACGGTGGAAAAAAGGTAGGGCCAAAGTGCCACCTCAGTCTTGCGGGCACAATGTACGATTGTCTGCAGAAACTCTGGGAACTCTTGGATGAAGGCTACAACACGAGGGAGCAGAGGATCTGGAACAGGTGAAAACAAATCGATGCCATTATGAAATCTCAGTATGTAATCTTCCATCAACATTTCAGGCTGCAGAAACGCGACATCAAAGTTGATAAAACGATTATTGATTTTCTAAAATAAACCATAAAAATTTAACAGACCATGTATATCTATTTAGTTCTGACGTTAGGTTATTAGGTGAAACTGAAGTGCATTACTCCATCTATCACCAGACTATGCCACCACACCCTTTAGAATAATTTCAAAACATAAAGAGTAAATTGCTTTACTTTCATTGCAAGTATTGTAATCGGTGAGTAGGCGAAAAAAACTGAAAAAAAAAATTATCGTCAATGCGGAGAAATCAAAAGGGATTAATAATTTAAAGAGTAGAAACAGTTGGTGACCGTAAGGTTTATAAATATTTTAAAAAGTAGGTAAGTGAGAGTGGGCAGAGACAAAGATAGATAGAAAGAATGAGAGAGAGAGGGAGAGAGAGAAAGAGAGAGAGAGAGAGCGAGAGAGAGAGAGA